>MU722817.1:0-32133 GCA_026770625.1 Nicotiana glauca
CAATATAGGCTAACTTCTTCACCGGACCTCCAAAATTACTTCCGATTGAGCTCCTAAGCCTTAAATCATCTTCCGGAGCTAACCAAACCATCAGAATTCAATTTCGAGCCCTTTAACTCATAAGTCAACATCCGATTGACTTTTTCCAACTTAAGTCTTCTTAAAAGAGACTAAGTGTCTCATTTCCAACCAAACTCTATCCGAATTACTTCAAATTCACCAAACACATGTAGTGAAAAATATAGAGGCATAAAACGGGGAAAACGGGGTGGAAATACCTGAGACGATGGGTCGGGTTGTTACAGCATCCCAGTTATGTGAGGTCAAGGTTGTGCCTGCGATCAACAATGAAGCTGACAGGGTCACTTGTGAAGTCCCTGGAGTAAGCCCCAAGCTAAATAACGGGGTGTTATTAGGATCAGGGTTACCCAGCTAATCAACTCCAACATCCTCAACAGGTGCCTCAACGCCTCCTTACTGGGGACCACCTCCTCGCCGAACCCCACGACCTCGTGGGACACCCCTACCACGCCGACCATATTCAGGCTGCACTGGTAGCCTACAATGGTATTGCTCTAGCACTATATAATCAGCCTTATGTCCTAAGCACTCATCATCCCGGGCTTGCTGCAATGTCCGGGCAGCCAAATCTGTAACCCACCGACCATAGTCGTGCAAAACGGTCGCTCCCTCGCCGGTATGCTGCTGCATCTGCAGTCCCAACTGGTGGAACTGATGTAGGCTAATGACTTGCACAACATGTAAATTATTAATTACGAAACGGTAAGGTTAACGTTATAACTAAGTATACCGAATAACATACCAGTGCCTCATGCCTCCCAGCGTATGGAACGAACTGACTACCAGCGCGATGAATAGGATTCCTGATGAAAAGTCGAGTAATGCTACGGTACCAGCCGATATACGCATGCTCACCATCTATAAGATGGGCTGGAAGGGGTGGTAGAATCAGGTCACGCAGCTGGTCCCAAGTCAGGATCTGCAACTCTAGCCATGCCTCATATGCCTGGTCAACCCTCGAACGATCACCCCGCTGATAATATATCCTAAGACAAGCGGGCGATGGAGGTACATGTTTCGGTCGACCAAACTGGAGAAGGACTCACTCGATGGGATGATGCTCGACAATATCGAGACACATCAACAGGACGGAAGAGATCTAGATAAGTCGCTCGGTCGAGCAATAACCAGGCAAACCAGCTATTAGCTCGTTGTTGTATGGCCTCCAAATGAACTATTACTTAAAAATAGGAACTGTGAGTATACGCAACATATATAAATCCAGGCCAAGTAAACTTAAGTATAGAATTACATGCGCGTCCTCCAGCAAATCCAACAAATCTCTGCAATAGGGGAGATTATGTCGAGCCTCGTACTCACGTCCGTATCCCTGCCTATAAACCCATCTCCTAGCCAAAGAGAGAAACAATGGAGGTGGTGCATCCTGATCTATGGGTGATAGAGGTGGCTGAAACTGAAGGAACCACTCCCAAGCCCAAACCTAATATACAATTTGGACGTAAAATTTAAGGTATATTTTTATAATGTGCCTGATCAGGTCCAACCCTACACTACAAAGTGGCAAGAGCGGTCGATGTAGCTTTTACCCGAAAAGGTAGGGATAGAATCTACAGGGAGCTAGTATAATATTTGGAGTTGGATTCCAATCTAATCTACCAGTGTGTAGTGCTCTTGATTACACTTCCAATCATTTTTATTTCTTTGTAACTTCTAATTTTATACTAATGATGTGTGAAATTAAGCTAAGTAGATATGTTTGTAGGGTTTTCTAAATGGGTAAAGAGGCATTAGGGAAGTGACTTACTCCTAAGTGAGTATCTAACGGGATCTAGAACTTAGAGAAATAATGTTATAGTTGGGATCGTGATATAGCCAATGCACGAAGCTACTCACTCTACACCTCTCGGTAATAAGAGTGACCTTGCCCTGATTGGCTTTCTCAAGCCCAGTTGGGTGTTTAATATGTGCAAGCAATGTTGGATCAAGTCGGGTATTACTATCTCTAGGTTTAACCCTTTAATTGGGGTTATGAATCTCTTGAATACACCCCAATTCCTTGTTGGCCTAAAATTCCTAGACTTGATCTCTCTTTCTCAAGAAGAGCCTAAGTTAAAAAGGCACAAATTAGTGTTTGCAACCACTAATTCAACATAGAAAGCATAAATCAGGCCAAATAACAATCACCCATAAACATCTAAGCCCTAAAATAAAAGACCCATTAAATACCCACACTAGGATTGAGCCATAACTCTAGCTAATAGGTTTAGCTACTCATAATTGAAGAAACAATCATAGATTGAGATGAAGAATAATCCATAAATTGTAATTACAAGCTAAGAGACTAAGATTAATTGCTAAGTAAACTACAAAATTACTCAAAATAGTCAAATACGGCGTTTCACGTGCTCAGCTAACTAAGATGACCTAAAAATATGAAAAGAAAGTATTTATACACAGTTAAATTTTCCGGACAAAAATGCCCCCGACGGAGGTACTGCTAACAGCGGATAAAGGACCATTGCAGTGGTGAGGTTACCGTGGCCGCGGTAAATCAACCGCGGACCGCGGTCTTAAGCTTTTGCTCAAACTCCAGGCTCACTGAACTTCTTCTCCGTGGACCGCGGTAAACTGACCGTTGTTGCAGTAGAGGCACCGCGATCATATAAAATCACCGCGGACCGCGGTAGCTTGAATTCCAAAAATACCAACTCTCTTAATCCTTGCCACTGCGGACCACGATAACAGGACCACGATCGCGGCGAGTCTTCTGCGGCCGCGGTGATTTTCCGCTGTAGCGCTGCTTTGACTTGGCTTTGAACTTGTGCAGGTTTCACTCCTTTTTGAGCTGGTTATGACATCCTTGTCTCCTTTTAATCAAACATTGCAAACAAGCATAACAAGTTAGCTTTTTGGGAATACTTGTACACATTTTAGTCCAAAACTCAAGCAAAAAGGAGCATAAACTAGACTAGAATTCCTAGTTATCAGTGCTCATGCATGCCCGGCACATCCGCTTGTACAAGTAACCAAGAACAGCAGCACCCTAACTATACTGATGTAAATCATCTAGCTGCTCAAGATGATGAAAAAATTTCAAGCTTACTAGGTTTTTCAAAGTGTTCGGGAACAATATGCCTCCAAACATAAGCAGTAGCAGCGACCTCGTGTACTGGTTAATATGAACATCCAGTGTATCATGAGTAATGGCATCATGCATGGCTTCCAAATGCAGCCGGACGGGCGTCAACGCAAGACGACTAGCCCCAACTAATGCACCCTCATCCTCTGGCCGGAAACCGATGAGTCGCTGCAACGTCTCCAAGTACCGATCTCCCGTATAATCTCTCATGGCTTGCGGCAAAGCAACAGGAAATCCATCAACTTGCAGCCCATACAGAACCTCCACGTCATGCAGTGTGATAGTGGCCTCGCCAATGGGCAAATGGAATGTGTGTGTCTCCGGTCGCCACCGCTCTATCAAAGTCATGATCAAAGACCAATTCAACTATAGCCGGCAATCTCAATGATCCTATAAAAACCCGTATCCTGCAGGCGTCTAAATATACGGGGATGGAGCTGGCGGTTTTTAAGAAAGTCTCACATATCGTCTACTCTCCTAGAACGTAAAGTCTGGGCCAATAACTGCCCCTCCCATATGTAGGAAGACCTATGCTCGACCTGTAGCAATAGTAACTCTAGAGAGGGAGGTCCGGGACGCAAAGGCGGAACCTCCATGACGACTACTGTAAATTGAACAAAATTAATTACATTATTTTTCTTTTCCATTGCTTAAGTATATTGTAATACCTTGAATATTAAATTTTATTCGATATTTTTACTATATTGTTAATTAGGTTGATACATTTTCAATATTATAATTTTATATTTTATATGTTAGTTTTATTATTTTATATGTTGGTTAGTTATTCACCTATTTTTTACTATACATGATTTAATTATTAAATATTCACATTTTGGTTTCGTACACAATATTTGAAGCCCAGTAGCACCAATGTATCCTGAATTCTTATGTTCATTATTAGAGGTCTGTTATTTTTTATGTTAGTTTATTGTTATATATGTTAGTTTTATTATTTAATATATTAATTTTATTATTTTATATGTTTGTTTATTTGTTACTGACTTATTTTTTACTATACTAAAATTAAATAATTAACTTTTATAACTATACAAGACTTAATTATTAAATATTTATATTTTGGTTTCAGACACAATATTTGAGGCACAGTAGCACCAATATATCATGAATTCTTATGTTCTTACGTTAGTTGACTATAATTGGAGATAGTTTGTGTTTGAACTATTAGTTTTTTGATGTATTTTTGGGAATTAGAGATAATTAGATGATTAATTTCTATAACTACAAGGATATTATGCTAAAGGGCACTATGCTTTACTACATTAAAAGATCACTACATTATAAATACGAGCACCAGGCCACAAGATACCAGTCTACACCGAACTAAAGTAATAATTTATCTAATTTACTAGCCTTTTAACAAATAAATAGCCACAAGATACCACTACAGGGTTTAGCCTTTTAACAAGATAGCCTTTCAATTGAAGGGTTTAAGGGGAAAAAAAAACACAGAAGGGAAACGTTGTGAAACCCTAAACCCTGTCCCTGCTCCGCCCTCAACCCTCCTCCAGTGAACTGGCGCAAAATTCTTTCTAATCTCATCCTCTGATAATTTTACAAATAGTGGGTGTTTCTGAATTTCACTGCTCAAACCCTAGGAAGAGACTAAAATGGCGTCACCGGCATTGAAGAAAAGTTACAAGTGTGTGCAGTCTCTGCAGCAATTCTACACAGGCGGGCCTTACGCCGTAGCTTCGGATAATTCGTTTCTCATATGTGCTTGCAATGACACAATAAAGATAGTCGATTTATCAAACGCTTCAATAAAATCGACCATAGAGGGTGATTCTGAGCCAGTGACAGCTCTTGCTCTAAGCCCTAATAATAATTTCCTCTTTTCTGCTAGTCATAGCCGACAGATTAGGGTTTGGGAACTTTCCACCCTCAAATGCCTCCGCTCCTGGAAGGTAAAAATCTTTAATTTTTAGCTTTACGTGTTAGAATACAAGTTATTTAGTAGCGGTATGAGCCGAGGGTATGTTGGAAACAGACTCTCTATCTTAACAAGGTAGGTAAGGCTGCATGAGCGCTACCCTCCCCAGACCCCACTGTGTGCGATTATACCGGGTTTGTTGTTGTGGTTAGTAATGGAATGAAGCGTGCTTTAGTGCTATAGCAGAATCATAGGGATTGAGTGGGTTTTTGTTGTAGTTCCAAACTGCCTAAGTTTTGGTGGGCGGAGTTACTTGTGTTGGTAGGAGGTAGCAGGTATCCGTTTACCCGTGACAGTAAGAGGTAGCAGGTATTCGTGCTGGCAGGAGGTAGCAAGTACCTGTGTTGGTAGGAGATTGCAGGCACTCGTGCTGGTTGGAGGTAGTAGATATCCGTGTTGGTTGAAGGTAGACGATGCCTTAGGAGGTAGTAGGTGCCCGTGTTGGTAGGAGGTAGTAGGTACTCGGTGGAATAGTCGAGGTGTGCACAAGCTGGCATGGATACCGCCATCATAAAAAAGTTTTTATGTTGTTCCTTTATAGGTGGGATAGCTAGCAGAGAATTTGGTGCTCTTTTGGAACTTGAACATTGGCAACTTACTTTTACAGGGGCATGAAGGACCTGTGATGGGGATGGCTTGTGATGCATCAGGTGGATTGCTGGCAACAGCTGGGGCTGACAGGAAAGTTCTCGTGTGGGATGTCGATGGAGGCTTTTGCACTCATTATTTCAAAGGTCACAAAGGGGTTGTCACCAGCATCATGTTTCATCCTGACCCGAATCGGCTGCTGGTGAGAGTTTATGATTGTTATAGTTAGTGGGTTGCTTCCTTGTCACATTAAAGATGTAAACAAATTGCCTTGTTTCTTTCAGCTAACTGTTTATAGAAAGCAGGGCACATTTGTCAATTTCTTGGTCCATTGAGCTTTTCGTGTTCCAATTTGTTTTGAATGGTTTCTTTTGTGTTTTCCTTTGAACATATTCAAGGACAGGAAGTATTTATGTGTTATATGGATTCGGCTACTGGTGCATTGCCTATATGCGTGTGTATAAGTATCCCGTATGGCTCCAAGCATCTTTTTTATTTTTATTTTAGTGTATTTTAGAGTATCACACGAATTGAAAGAATCACATGCAAAATACTATAATCCCATTGTCACTGGAATAGTCATTTTTTAATTACAAATTGGACACCAAGAAAGCTGATTCATTCTCCTAGGTTTTATTTTTGTGTCATTTTCTTTCAAAAATTTTAAATTTGATTCGAATGTCCACTGCGCTTCATAATCCTATGTGAATTTTACCTTGCCGGTCCTAAACCTGGATAAAGGATGAGGGTTGGAGACTACAGAGGGTCAACAACCAGCGAAAAACTAGTTGAATGATGATAAACCCTCACAATAAGAATGGATATAGAGGATTCATATATTCGACTTCAACTGAGATTGAGGATTTGTAGTAGTTGCTGTTTAAGCATATCCAATTTTTTCTTGATTTTCTAATGGTCTCTCATATCCCTTTTTTTGCTGGGAATGGTGACTCTTTAACAAGTCCATCTCAGGCAAGGCTTTTGTCTAGTAGAGTTTTTTATGATATTCGAACTTTCAAGACTGAATAGGCAATCATTATGCAGCCTGGTGACTCTTGCTATATCATGTAGAAGTGCAGCAAACTGCATTTTTGGTTAGGTGTTAGAATTTAATGATGAAAAAGGAAAGTCGTAAAAAACCTTCTCCTTTTTTGTATCAGTAAAACCTTCCATTTCGTTTTTGAAACAACAAATAAAAACCTCCTATTTTTTTTGAGCTAGTAAAGTTTTTGTTTCACCAAATTATTGCTACTTACAATAGCTAGCTATCAAGTAAGCCTTTTTATGTGGTTAATGAGTTTTTGTGCTTCTCATTCCCCATACTTGCTAATATAAGTTTCTTCTAGTTATGTTGTGGGGGACATGCTAAATTCTACCCTTTTAATCTCTGGGTTATTTGGAAAGAGAGAAATAGAAGGGCTTTTGAGGTGTGGAACAAGATTCTGTAAAATTGCAAAAGTCTTTTGTTTCTAGTTTCTTTTTGGTGTCATGAGGTCCCTATTTGTATAGAGGATTGGGCCTCTTCTTATTGAACTAATTGGCTCAGTTTTTGTATTTGTCTATACTCTATAGCTGTTCTCTGGTGGTGATGATGCTTCCATAAAGGTCTGGAATCTGACGAGGAAGAAATGTCTGTCAACACTAGAGAAGCATCAATCAGCTATCACTTCCATGGCAATATCTGAAGATGGATGGACTCTGCTTAGCGCAGGGAGAGACAAGGCATGTTCTCCTTTTTACTTTATCTTTTTCTCCCACTTTATATTTTAGTGGGGTAGGTTGAGAAAAAACTAATTGTTGCTAAGGTCATAAAAAAAATAATGAGGAGTAGAAGGAGCTTTACCCATCTTGTGGCCTTTAAAAGGTGAATCCAAGAATCTAAACAGAAAGTAATAGCCTGCATCAATCTATAAGCCAGTAACTGTCCTGACAGAAGTCTCTTTCCCGAAAAAGAGAAATCTTTGTTTCCAGATTGATATTAAGTTATCAACAAAGGGAAGGTCACCTTTCAGAAGAGTTACATGTGAAGGTATGCTTAATAAAATTTGATCCAGAGGGAGATGTGAAGTCAATGCCCCTATTCTGGAATGGCTGCTACTTTAACCAATATTATATCCTGGCCTTGTTGAGGACCAGGTATTTTTTACAATTTACCATGCTTGGGACAAATCTTTCTATTTGCTGTACAAGAAAATATTAAAGAATATCATGTCATAGAGTTGTTAGATGACCTATATACATGCTAATGAGACTTTCAAGTATGGATATTACTTATCAAATGTTTTTGTTTCAAGTCATCAGCTTGGAAGTGCTCTTTTTTTCCGATTCTTCTTCACGAGGACACCTTGAGTGTCAGTTGAAGCACTATCTGATACTAAGATTAATGACAGGTTGTAAACTTGTGGAACTTACATGATTATGGCTGCATGACCACCATACCAATGTTTGAGTCACTTGAAGCCCTGTGTATAATTGGTCCAGAATCTCCTTTTGCTGCATGCCTGGCTTCATTGACATATCCGCAGACAAAGAAGAGAAACGATGTACCATCAATTAATTTCATCACTGTCGGTGAACGGGGATTAGTACGGATATGGAGTTCTGATAGGTACGTGTCAATCACTTAAAGTTCTAAAAAGGATCTAGCATTCAAAGCAGTCGAAACTTGAAAGATACAGCAATTCAGCTCTTTAGTTGCATCTATTGTTTCTAATTGTTCTCTTTTATTGTTGATTTTGCTTGATTATGGTAGCCATTCTCACTCATGTGATTCCTACAGTTCTGTTGGAACTAACGTTGTTATATTTTCCGACAGTTATAAAAACAAAAAGTATTATAGATCCTGCTCTAGCATTCAAGGCAGTCGAAACTTGAAAGATACCACAATTCAGCTCTTTAGTTGCAACAAATTGTTTCTAAGTGTTCTCTTTTATTGTTGATTTCTCTTGATTGTAATAGACATTTCAGTCATGTGATTCCTGCAGTTCTGTTGGATTATTAAATTGTTTAATTTTCTTTTGCAACAGGGCACTGTGCCTTTTTGAGCAGAAATCCTCTGATATTGCCGTAAGCTCTGACAACGAAGATTCGAAGAGAGGCTTTACTTCTGCTATGCTTTTGCCTGCAAGCCAGGAGTTACTTTGTGTTACAGCTGACCAGCAGTTTTTTCTTTATTATCCGGAGGAATCTGAAGGTAGTCTGAATGTAGTTCTTAGGAAGAGGTTTGTTGGATACAATGAAGAGATTGCAGATATGAAATTTTTGGGTGACGAGGAACAGTTCCTTGCTGTTTCAACAAGCGTAGAGCAGGTCAGTTCTGCAATGCTTTCCTGGGTTTAAATTATTGAATAATATATAGAATACTGCACATAGTTGTAAGGTTTTTGTGGCCCATCTTGAAGTTGCTCTTCAGCATTTGACATCCTTGAATATCTTTTTCCAAAATTATAATTTAATGACTTGTGAGAGGAGAAAATTGTTTAACTGAATTTGGCTATTAGCTATCAAAACCATGTTATGGTGATATCTTATTTGAGAATTACAGGGATCATGTACACCAGGTTTATTATCAATTGTTTAGCAGTACTTTTTGGTTGGTTAAGGGGCCTCTAGCCTTTATTGGGCCCATGTTGAGGATATTGCTATCTGCTCCATTGTCATTTGTTATTTCATATGATGTGCACTTTTATATGCTGAAGAGAAAAATGGTGTAGAAGAGATATTACTGTTTGCCTGCCATTTTTGGTTATAACTTTTGCATTTTTATTCAGAAGTTGCCTAGGCCTCCATTTCCAACATATTTACTGAACCTGTGAACATTTATCATTGTTGTCAAAACAAAGCAGTGAGAAAAGACCTGTCAAAATGTTCTACTGTAAAATTTGTTCTTACCATTATATACATTTTGAAGAATATGAATGAATACGAATTGAGTAGATTCTTTCATGTAACATACAGTGTCCTAATTTGAATACTCCAAACCATTCTTTGTCTTTTTGTTTATTTTACAAGCCTCTTATCTGACTAGAAAGATAGCATACAAGTCTAGTACTCCTTTCTATTTCTTTTTATTTTATGTGACACAAGGATTAAGAAATTGATTTTTTGGCTGTGATACTGGTGCATGTATCAAAGTAATAGTTGGAATTTACTTTTGATAAAGCAGTCATCACATCACAGTTTAATTTGACTCTTTTCTCAGGCTCTAAATCATTTCATATGTACAGGTGCGAGTGTATGATCTTACATCAATGTCATGCTCTTATGTGTTGGCTGGGCATACTGATGTTATTTTGTGCCTTGATACCTGTGTATCAAGTTCTGGAAGAACACTTATTGTGACGGGGAGTAAGGACAACTCCGTAAGTTTGTCCTATCTCTTTCTGCTCTTTAGACATGCAGCATTTGATGTACGCTTTTAATCTTTATCTGCCTGGTTACCAAGATTGTACTTTGCTCTGCAAGATTAGTACCAATTTTTTCTGCTTCTGATTCTACTGTTTCAATAGGTTAGGTTATGGGATTGCCAGAGCAAGGCTTGTGTTGGAGTTGGCATAGGTCACATGGGAGCTGTCGGAGCTGTTGCTTTATCAAAGAAACATCGGAACTTCTTTGTGAGTGGTAGTAGGTAAATGATTATCCCTGAACGCTGTAGTGGGCATACCCTTCTTCTATAAATTTGTATGAGAACAGGATCTGTCCAAATTAACTTTTCAGGAATCAAAATTATGTGACCTAGAAATCATTTTTTAGCTTCAATGTTGAATTTTAGCTCACAAGTAGGAATTCATAAAGGCACAATTGTAAATATCTTGCTTTTAGAATTAGTTGATATTCACGTCTTTGTCATGTCCTTCCTTTAGTAGAACTCTTTTATAAGAATTAAAACCAGTGTTGTGAAGAGTGTGAATCAAGGAAAAGCGACAACCTCCATTTCACGAAAAGCGAGAAGCGAAGCGCCTGCCTTTTTTAAGTGAGCGGAATTTTTTTTTAAAAAATAAAAAAAATATTGCATAGATAACACATGTAATTGTAAGCAAATATTCAATACTTCAATTAAAAAACTAAAGAGTGCATCAATTAAAGCACAAAATGAGCATCCTATTCTTCTACAATATTGTCAAATTCTTGTATTCCACTATCATTATTGTATTGCTCGTCATCTTCTTCAACTTCATCTTCTTCATCAACCAGTTCTTCATCAACCAGGGACAAAGTAGCTGCCTGTTTTCCCTTCCTCTGTGAACTTGAAGTTGAGGTACTCCCCCTCAAACCATAAATCGTCTCCCCAATTCCATGCGCCTTCGCAACATCACGCCAAGTGAAATCAGAAGTATCCTCAAATACTTCTTCATCTGCATGATCTTCCGGGACTCCAGTTAGCCATTCATTAGCATCATCGATGTTGTCCAAACTAATTGGATCAATTACATTGCGAGTGTTGTAACGACGCTTCAATGTTCTATTATACTTATTGAAGACTAGATCATTGAGACTTAGTTTGTTCCTCTTTTTGGTATGAATATGTAAATAATAAGTAATTAGTAAGATTAGGACAATTGACATATAATTTAATTATCTCAATGTACTAAATCTTTCTTATTAGTTCTTACATGCTCAAACACGCTCCAATTCCTTTGACACCCGGATGAGCTACATGTTAGATTTAGAACCTTGATGGCAAACTTTTGTAAATCTGGAGTGGAATGACCATATTGCTTCCACCATTCAACTGTAGAAGTAGAACAAATTTTCAAAACATAATATTGATAAAGAAATAACTTATTAACTATAAAACAACATATAAGCACTCGCTCACCTCGTGACTTCGTCTTTCTTCGTCTAATGGCCATGTTTTTTCCAAAAAGTGGCTCAGCATTCCTATAAATACTAAATTGCTCTGTGATTTTGTATTGCACAGTTTCTTCAGGTATCAACTTCTCAATACTTTTATAGTATCCATTCCACAAAGGTTCATCTCCTAGAATCCTCTCTTCATTGTCATAAAACAGTTCCGGGTTCAAAACAAGTCCAGTTGCATGCAAAGGGCTATGAAGCTTACTATCCCACCTTTTATCTATAATTTCAAAGACTCTTTTGTATTTTCTTTGATCACTAAAAGAGGCTTGAATAGCCTCCTTTGCCCTATCAATTGCTTCGTATAGGTAGCCCATTGGTGGTCTTTGCTTCCCATCCACCAAACGAAGCATTTTAACTAAAGGACCACCAATCTTCAATGCACGAACCACATTGTTCCAGAATGAAGGAGAGAATATAATAGCTGCAGATTCTCTCCCTCGAGCTTCCCTTCCCTAGGCAGTTAGGCACTGCTAGTGTACTCATCTGAAACAAACAACTTCAAATTGCTTTTTTGCTCATACATCCTAGCCAAAGTCAAGAAAGCAATAGCAAATCTTGTCTTTGCAGGTTTCGCCAAGCTTTTTTGTTGAGTGAATCTCTTTATCATGTTCAATAACAAAGGCCTTTGAACAATATAGGAATGCACTCTAATTGCCCGATTAAAGATAGTATTGAAGGGTCTTTCCTTGAAAATATCACCGAAGATCAAATTAACAGAATGTGCTGCACACGGAGTCCAATAGATATGCGGGTAGCAAGCATACATCATATCACCAGCTTTAACATTTTCACTGGCATTGTCCTTGATAACTTGAACAACATTTTCTGCTCCAATAGAGTCTATTGTACCCTTGAACAAGGAGTATAGTTTGGTTGAATCAGTCGAAGAGTCGCTTGCATCAACAGACTCAAGAAACAAGCTTCCCTTAGGAGAATTCACCAAGATATTGATGATCATTTTTCCATTTCTCACCGTCCACTTATCCATCATAATGGAACAACCAAACTTGTTCCATTCTACTTTGTGCTCCTCCACGATTTTGTTCACCTTTGCCACCTCTTTTTTAGATATTGCCCTCTAACTTCATAATAAGTTGGAGGCTTCATTCCTGGGCCATATTGGCCTACGGCCTCAATAAAAGCAACAAAAGTATCAGTATAATTAACACAATTAAAAGGAAGACCCGCATCATACATCCACCGGGCAAAAAAGGTAACTGCACAGTCCCTCAAAATCGCTTTGGCGTCAACTTGAGGATTACCACTTTTTCCTCTCTTATCTCCAGATTTTTGCGGGAAGTAACAATCCATAGAACCTTTGGTCTTGCCAGTAGATCCACAACTAGAAGACATTGGTGGAAGCATCCTTCCCCGCTTTTGTGATTTTTGTGGAAGCGACGAAGCATCGTCACCTTCTTCTGTTTCATCATCATCATCATCAAGATTATAAAGCTCTTGTTCATGAATCATTTGAGTCTTTTAACTCTTTCTTTTTTTGAAGGTAAGCTTTCAATTCTTCCTTCACATGGCCCGGAACTTTAGGACAATATGCGATATTTGGATCACTACCGATTAGATGCGCTTTTTGACGATAGATTCCTCCATTTGTAATCTTATCACAAAAAAGACATCTAATGGCCATCTTGCTGGTCTTGTTAACTCTTGCAGAGTAAGTCCAAGCCAGGTCTTTCCTATCTTTTTTTGGCGCCATTAAAAGAACAACTACATAACACATAAGAAAGACAATAAGAACTAAGAATAAAATATATAATAATTGGGCAGAAATTGGTCAGAAACTGGGCAGAATTTTTCTGAAAAAAATTCGCCAGCATTTCGGCGCTTTTTGGACGTTTAGAAAGAAAAAGAAGAAGAAGAAGGAGAAGAAGAAGAATGAAAATAAAAAATGCAGAACATACCTGTTGAAAGTTGTTGTTGTACTCTTGAAGAAGAAGAAGAACCCTAGTTTGAAGAAGAGAAATCACTGCTTGAAGTTAATGAAAAAGAGAGGAAGAAATCGCTGCTGCTGAAGAACCCTAGTTTCTCGCTGTCGCTGCTGAAGAAGTCGAAGAAGTCCAGAGAACTAAAACAGAACCAAGTTTTTAATTAAATAGGGCTTTGGGTCTTTTAAATCAAAAAGCGTCCGCTTCGCTCGCTTCTTCTCGCTTCCCCGCTTTTTACAAAGAAGCGGTCGCTTATACATACCAGAGCCGCTTTTAATGGTAGAAGCGCTGACCTTTCCGCTCCAATTTGCTTTTCGCTTAAAGCAAGGAAGCGCTCGTTTTTTTATCACTGATTAAAACTATTACGTTATACAAAAAATAAAGCCCAAAAGAATACTGGTGAGTGTGGCTGTCTTTCTTCTAAAAAATGTTTTTGCTGGTGTGAGCATGCATGCTGTAAAGTGACATTTATCAGATCTGTGTCATTTGGCTCTTGAGTGAGTGGATTTAACTCCTTGATACGTCCACAATAATTCTCTTTCTGAATTGTAGTGCTCAACCTTTTTAATCTAGTTATACCACTGTGATGCTTCTGCTTCCTTGATATTTGAAGTACATGTCATGAGGATTTAGCACTGAGTTGAGTTTGCTTACGGCTTTGTTGACCTGAGTTGATATTCTTTTTTACTGGTTGAATGCAAATAACATTCAATGTCCTGTATCTGCATACCATCTTCTTTTAGCCTTAGACCGTGTACTTCATCTTTTTAGGCTTCAATAACTGTTACAAGATGTTGATTATTGAAGCCAAATGATCTAAAGTGCTCCTAATCATATCTTCTAGAAATTATATCTTTGATCTTTCTACATTCTTTCCAGTGACCGTACGCTAAAGGTATGGCATTTTGATGGTGTCTCTGACAACAATGAAGAAGTCCTAACTTTGAAAGCAAAAGCAGTTGTTGCAGCACATGACAAGGATATTAACTCTTTGGCAGTAGCACCAAATGACAGTCTTGTTTGCAGTGGTTCCCAGGTTTGTAAGATTAGAACATCTGATTAAATCTTCGCATAAAAAATCTGCTGCAGGAGACATATTATCATCTCATGCTTCTTTTATATTTTCTAAATCTTTCATCCCATCTCCTCATATTACTAGGATCGCACTGCTTGCATATGGAGACTTCCAGACCTTGTATCAGTGGTTACACTGAAAGGGCATAAAAGGGGGATATGGTCTGTTGAGTTTTCTCCAGTTGATCATTGTGTGATAACAGCTTCTGGAGACAAGACAATAAAGATATGGGCAATATCTGACGGATCATGTTTGAAAACATTTGAAGGGCATACGTCAAGTGTGTTAAGAGCAACATTTCTTACCCGTGGCACCCAGTTTGTTTCTTGTGGTAATATGACATTCTGGAAGCCATTGTAGCTTTATTTAAGTGTTGCTATGTCTGTTTCTCATCGCCTACTTTTGCTAAAAAGTATGACCGTCTCTCCAGGTGCTGATGGTTTGGTGAAGCTGTGGACAGTTAAGACAAATGAGTGTATTGCCACATATGACCAACATGAGGATAAGGTGCTCAAATTTTTTTGTTATTTTGTTTATGTCCATTCACTTGAAAAAGAGCACTATATTATCTCCACCTTGGAAGATCCAATTGTTCTGAATTAATGAGTATAAGCCTGCACAGCATATTTGGTTTTTGACCAGTGCCATTGGCCATTTATATATCAATATTTGAGTGATTGACCAAAGATTCGATGAACGCTTTTTTCCAACTGTCGTTTGAATTTGACATTTTCATGGCAACTGAGGAGCAAAGTTTGGGTCCTGGCCTGTTGATTGACAAAGTGGCTCTCCAGTTTCTATTACCTGCAGTTTAAAATGGTACTGAAATTTGAATGACGCGGACGATTGGGACGAGAAGCTCTGAGGAAACATTAAGAAAGCATGAATATTCATTCTCAAGTAGAGCTCTTATGGACTTGGCATATTCTGGCATGTTCATGTGTGCTCTGTATGAAATTACTTTATTTGTTGCTGCGTTCTGGTACCGCATGTTATTAGGTCTTTGAATGTGATTGTAAAATCTCTCTATTGGGAGATTGTTTGCACCATCTTTACAATGATAGGTTAGCAAAGCTAGCTAGTTTCGTAGTTTTATACATTGTAAAGTTGCTGACAATGTTACTGTTTTCTTACAAAATGACACTCGTTCATTTTCTTCTCAGATATTTGCCACACAGATGGGATTGGTAATATCTTGTTTTCTCTCTAACTTGCTATCCAGATTTGGGCCCTGGCTGTTGGTAAGAAAACCGAAATGCTTGCAACTGGCGGTGGTGATGCGGTGATCAATTTGTGGCATGACTCGACAGCTTCTGATAAAGAGGTGGCTTTTCGTAAAGAAGTAAGTATTCATATCAATTTTCTCTTGAAGTGATGGTCATCGAACAACATTGTTGGGTGTTGATGAAAAATAATTCTGCCAAGGCATAGTTTCTGTGGAAGAAACTTTGTTAATGGGCGCCTTTTGCCCCAGTGAGGTCCTGATGGCTTGATCACCTTAGACTTTTGTTTCCCAAATGTCGAGAGCAATTCTTGAAGAATGCTGCCTTCTCTCGAGCTTCGTAATTGAGTCAAGGAGTACTTCCAGTTAATTTTATCAGACTAACAGTATAACCTTTTACTTTTCTTCTGTCTTTTAAAACTTTTGAGAGATTTTTGCGAACTAGTTCTGTGAACAATTCAGGATGCCTGTGGTTTTACAGTCATATTAGTATAATTAAGTTAGTTAATTAGTTGCTATGAGCTGTAATTTTATTTGTGTTTATTACTATATTATACAAAGGGAGAAGAAGATCCGGTCTGTTTGTCATGTGGTTGTGTCTGAAAAATTACTACAGAACTTCATGTGATGATATCAATATGTTGCTCATGCAGGAGGAAGGCGTTCTAAGGGGTCAAGAGCTAGAAAATGCTTTAATAGATGCTGAATACACAAGAGCAATTCAGATTGCATTTGAGCTTCACAGACCACATAAACTTCTAGAGTTATTTGGCGACCTCTGCAGGTAGTTTTGACCTCTCCATTTTTTACCTTTTCTCTTAGTGATGGCTCTATTTTTCTGTTCCCTGTTTCGTTATTGATGGTGCAAATGCTATTGTACCACAATTTTCATCTAACATCTAGCTCTTGGCAGGAAGATCGATTCGCAAGATCAGATAGGAAAAGCAGTAAAGGCTCTTGCTAAGGAAGAGCGTCGCTTGCTTTTTGAATATGTCCGGGATTGGAACACGAAGCCAAAGTTTTGTCATATTGCACAATATGTTCTTTTCCGGGCATTCAGTGTTCTCTCACCTGCCGAGATTCTTGAGGTACCATTGTGTCTTCCCCTTTAAATGTACATGGAAAATTTGGTCGCAACCGTAGAAAAGAAATTGTTAAAATTGATTACATGTTCCAGAAGATTTACCATGCCAGCAAAGTCCACTAACTGGGGGGTGAGACTTCCAGAAATGTTTCTCCATTGCTTCAACGGGCCGTCAAATTGTTATTATATCACATGCTATAATATCTATCAAGAAAATGATTGCATATATTAGCTTGGTGTATTGGTCTTTTCAGTGCTCAATTTTTTTCTTTATAGCAGGAAAGTCCATTTAGTTGATTGGCTACTTGATATACTTGCTTGATTAGGCATACATTAGACTTTAGCATATCTATTGTCAATCTCTTGGTGCTACTCTGTAACACTATGGTGTGCTCTAGGCACCACTTTTATCTGTTTTTGCTCTATTTGGAACTAGTTTTACTTAGCTAGTGCTTCCTTGAGAGATCTTACGGTTTTCCTTCTCATTATACAGATTAAGGGTATTGGAGAACTGCTTGAAGGTCTTATTTCTTATTCTCAGAGGCATTTCGATAGAGTAGTTAGATTAGAAAGAAGCACGTTCATGATTGACTGTACTTTAACTGGAATGTCGGTCATTGAGCCAGAAGGTAATGAGGGGAGATCAGAGGACAAGGATGCCAGACTTTCTATTGGTGCAAATGGCAAGCAGTTAAGTGAGATTGATTCAATGGAGCAAGAGCAGCAGCACGAAGAAATGAAAGAAAAAAAATCTTCAAAAAGGCGAAAAAACAAATCAAGAGATGCCACTAGTAAGAAAGTGAAGGGGTTGACTGACATTTGAGATTCAGTTATAGCATCAGTGGCGTAAGATGTTGCTATTCTGATGAACTAAGCGAGTTGCTTCCCTTTGTTGAGCTTGATGATTGAAAGGGGTTGAGCCTTGGTGTTGCTGATCTTCATTGAAAGGGGTTGCACGTGCAAAGTACGGAAATCTCTTTGCCAGGAAGGCCTTTTCCTCTGTCCCCAAAAGATTTTGGATGCTAGCCATAGAATACATCAGCAATTTTTAACTACTGTAAAGATTTTGGACTGCAACGGAAAATTTTGGACACTGGAGTGGAAGTTACCTTGACCCCTCTCCAGTATTTTCAGGTTATTTATTGATATTTCAATTTTAAACTGAGTTTTCTTTGTAACTTTGTAAGAAACATATTTATTATTTTATAGTCTGTAACCTGAAGATGTCCAAGGACATCACATTTGTCAGTTCTATTCCACTTTGACGACACAATATCTGCATAGCAATTGTCCTTGCTAGTAGATTTTTCCCATGAACACTGGGTGAAGGTTATGTCCTGAATGTGAACAGGCTAATCTCAGGTATTGAATTCCTCAATAGTCAAAGTCAAACATCCATTTGCCTATAAATGTAGCCTCTCTTTATCTTATTGCATGTGATAACTTTAACAGAAATGCTATGTGCAATAATTTCAACGTCTCTTCTGGTTGAGTCGCATAGAATTTTGTTTAATTTTTCTGCTCTATTAGCAATCTGAAAGCTGGAATATAGAGATCTGAATTGTATACATCGATGGCCGAGCTCCAAACGTGGATCTCCTTATTGTTTGGCTTAAAATCCGAGGATATGTTATCTGCAGTTGCTCTTTACGAAAAATTGTGGAGTAAAAGGATTTAAAAAAAGGGTCATAATTAGGCATATTTTCCCCGTATTCCAAATCCCAGATCTCAATCAATAAAAAAATATTTACTGAATTAGGCCTAAAGTTATACCGTTCCTGTAGGTTATTTTAACCTCATTGTTCAACTATTGTACATACTTTTAGGGCTCATTTGGTACGGGGTATAAGGGTTAATTAATTTCGGGATTAAATTTGAGATAAATTTATCTTATGTCCGATTAAGATAAAATTACTGTATAACTAATCCTAGGATTAGTTATCCGGGATTGTAGTGTTATTTCTATTTCTATGGGGGAGTGGAATAACAATCGCGAGATAATTAGGAATAGACAACGATATCCGATTAGTCATCCCACCTTTTATATGGAATAACTAATGCCATCTTTTAAGACAAAATAATCTCATATTTTATCGTGAGATTATTATCCCTTATCCCACCAACCAAATGACACCTAAATGTATATAATTAAACTCTAAAAAAAATAGTCTCTCTTTTATCTCCATTTCCTTTCTTTGGCTTCCCAGTAGTGACACGTGGAAAAGTCTCTTTGCGTGAGGTATGTTTCCCACCTTTCTCTTTTTTCTTTTCTTTTCAAATATTACCAACTTTCCTACTTTCAAAGAGTCGTGCCTTATTCTCTATTCTAATATGATCTAGAACATCAGAAGAATGAAAAATCAAATACGTGTGTTTGGTAAATTATCTTTCTTAGGAGCGAAAATAATTTTCTCAATATATATATATATATATACCACTAAAAGTTGGGACCAGTTTAAGAGTCTCGCAAGAGAGATGAACAAGAAGAACAGTCTGTGTGATTAACAAGGGTGGCCGGCATTTACACCAATCATAATCAAGTTCAACTTTTAATAAATATTTATTATTATTAAAAACAAAATAGAAAAATAACTATTAATAAACTTTTGAATAAATATCTCCAAGGTTATGCCAGCTTGCATGGCCCTTGAGATCAATAAATAATGCAACCAAATTAAAGAGGGCAGACAACAACACTCAACTAATTTTTGGAAAAAATAACATGTTGTATCAAGTATTTAAGTTTTCTTCCTTAATACGTTTTGACTAAGTTAGGCTATCACATTAAATGTTTTGCGCGAGAACAGCAAAGAATTCTGAAATCAGAAATTCAGCATTCTGTAATTTGAATTTTGAGCCACATGATTTTAAAAAGTAGCCCCAATTTCTTCCCATTTCTTAGTTTGTCTTTCTGTCGTCTGCTCATTGACAGTTAGGTAAGTTCTTGTGTTGTACACATAAAGAGAGCCCACATAGGTGACGAATTTAATGCAGATTTAGTGATTTATCAAAATACCATTTTTTCTTCCGTAGTTTGTCGTAGGCGGAGGCCGATCCAAGATTTAATGTTTATGGGTTTCTATAACGACTTCCAGTAAATTTTCAATAGTAATTGAGTTCATATTTAAATATTTATAGATATTTAATGAATTTTTAGAACACATTTACAGTGTTTGGACAAAAGCTACTGGGTTCAGAAGAACCCATAGATGACGGGCTAGATCCGCCCCGGGGTATAGGCTGTCTATCACTACTATATGTTGTTCTTTTCGCCTTGTTTTCTTTTATTTTGTTCTCGTTATTACTTGTTGCTATTGTTCTTTTCTCATTTTTTCTCATGCCGAGGGTCTACTGGAAATAGCCTATCTATATTTACTATAGGGGTAAGGTCTGTATGCAGTGGCCGAGCCACATTCAACCAAGGAGGCCACTGTCTCTATGCTACATACCCAGAGGCAGACCCTAAATCCGCCTAAATTTTTACGCGACGGGGCACCTTATTCTGCTCAACCAGTGTCCCTAAAGGCTTGTAGTGTCCAGGGTGCGAACTGCTTTAAATTAATTATTTTCAAGGTATATACGTGTATATATACAGGATTTCGGATGAAGTTTACGGGATCCGGTGACCCCACCCATAACATGGGTCCGCCTCTGTATCGAACCTTCCCAAATCCCACCTGTGAGATGATACTGAGTTTGTTGTTATACTAGTTTGGTATTGGCTGTATCTAACTACTTCTACAATTCGTTTGCCAACCATCTACTTAACCACACACTCTTTTAATGGTTTAGTTTCCTTCTTCTTTAAATACCATCTCACTTTTTCTTATCCTATTATTACTAGCTTCTGCTTTTTCAATTTGTCCAGCTAAAGAAAGTTGTACTTGACATTTTAAAGGAGAAAAAGGAGTTGCTTCTTACTTGGCCAGGGCAATCATGACTATTGCACAAGACTTGTATAATGAGGAGGATTCAATGTTTTGTTCAAAGAAAGTTTGTGTCATGGATGCAGCTGGTCAGCTTGGATCCACACTCGTACACCATCTCTTGCTCAGAGATTACACTGTCCATGCCGCTTTTCAAAATCATGGTTCGTTTCTTCCCTTAAGATCCACAAATGTTATGCTATAAGTATTTAAAAAATTCTGTCTTTATTAAATTTTGTGCCAAGTCGAACCATGTCAAACAAAATGAAACGGAGGGAGATTATTGTTTTAGTTTCACCGTTATCAATCAGGACTATTCTTCTTCCCCAATTGTTGATACATAGTATAGTAATGATATAAATACAGTAGTTGAAAACCTGATCCTGAATTTTCAATTTGGACAGATGAAATGCAGCGTTTTAAGAGAAAATATGCTGGTGGAAATGTGGATGAAAGTAGAACTAAGAAGTTGATATGTTTTCATGCTGACCCTTTGGATTATCACAGCGTAGTGGATGCTCTCAAAGGCTGCTGTGGCTTGTTTTACTCTTTCGAGCCTCCCTCCGATTATCCTACCTACGACGTGAGTTATTCCACAATTACTGTACTTGTTTTACATGTCTATCGGAAACGGTCTCTCTACCTTCACTAGGTAGGGTAAGGTCTGCCTGCGTACACTAACCTGAATATACTGGGTCTATTGTTGTTGTCGTTGTTGTTACTGTACTTATTTTCCATCATTGTATTTGGAACAAGAATGATTACTCAATTTTACTCCTTTCATCTCCTGCTTTGTTTAGATTGAAGTCAAAGTGCCAACTAAAAGTGTTTGAGTTATGTTGCAGGAATTGATGGGAGAAGTGGAAGTGAGAGCAGCTCACAATGTGATGGAAGCCTGTGCACAAACAGATACCTTAAACAAGGTAGTCTTTACATCCTCTGCCACAGCTGTGCTATGGGGCACACGGAAGAGGGATCAACATGACTCTTCCCATTCTCATTCTTGCGTCGACGAAAGAGACTGGACAGACATCAACTTTTGCAAAAAATACAAGGTAATTTACCTTTCAATCCTCCATGATTTAGCAACTATGTATATAGATAAAAGTGTTGAAGCTGATAATTGAAAAAGGATGTATGATGGAAATGAAATAGGGAGGGAGATAAGGAATTTGTTTTAAGGAGGTTATTTCGGAGATTGCAACAAATATAAAGGATAAATTGGTAAAAAGTTTGGTCAAACAAAAATGCTTATAAGCTCAACTAATGAGTTTTAGCTGATTTTTCTTGCACACACTTGACTTATTGGTACTTTTTCCTTATACCAGATGTACAGAAAAAGTGTTTATAAGCTAGTTTGACTTGCTTATAAGCTTACTTACACACCACCAAAGTCTAACATGAATTTATATGGCAGTTATGGCACGGGCTATCAAAAACACAAGCAGAGAAAGCTGCATGGGCATTGGCAATGGACCGAGGAGTAAGCATGGTATCCGTTAACGGAGGGTTGTTAATTCATCCAGACCTTAATATCAGAGAACCTTACTTGAAGGGAGCAGCTGAAATGTATGAAGGTGGTGTTTTTGTTGCAGTGGACCTGAATTTCTTAGTAGATGCTCATGTGTGTGTGTTTGAGGATGTTTCCTCTTACGGACGATACTTATGCTTCAACAGAGTCATAAACTCCAGTAAAGATGCTACTACACTAGCCAACATGCTTCTGCCTTCTTCAGCTTCATCAAAAACAGATAGGTAAATACCATCATCTTCTTCAATCGTCATTTGTAGTAACCACCCTCGATTTCGTTGTTTCTCATTTGTGCATAAACTGCAGTTTGGAGGATGATATTGTCTATGAGCAAAGGATCAGCAACCAGAAACTAAACAAGCTGATGATGGAATTTGATACTGGATCAGATGTCCAAGTCTATTGATTGATGCCATTTCTGTGTATAAAGTATGGCTCCAGCAAAACTAATTGAGAAAAATTGAGGAGTATTATTGTGCCCCAAGGAGACGAGAAGAGCTCCCTCAAAATTTAGATAGATTTTTGAGGTTCAAGACCTCATCATAAGTTTGTTACAAATTGGACTTGCAACAAAGTTGCATATACAGCATGACAGAAATGTTAAATGACAAACAGAAGCATTTTGCATAGAGGCAAGCCTTAATATATGTAACAATAGCTAGCACCATTTTGCTTGCAAATTACCATACAATGAAATTGATTAGACTGGATGTTTTGTCCCTAATGCCTCATTTTATAATATGGCTGCAATTACTAATAACATTAATCGATCGTATGCCTCTGTAATTTGGCCTCGCCAAGTGGATATTTAGCTAAAAGTATAACACTTGTGCATCTTTTGCGGAGGACGACAATTCAAGTAATCAAACAGAGAAATTATGACCCACCCAGTATCTTAATTAGCTAGCGGCTAACAATGGCATATAAGACATGCGTTTAACTTCTATACACAGTTAACAGGGTAAAGAAGTTACACTTCGAATCACCTAATTATAACAATAGGGAACCATCCATAAGTTGGGGTAGTGCTCCGGAAAATAAGGCAAGTTATACTTACTAGAATAGGATACTAATAGTGTAAAAGTACTTTGTACTCTTAATGTATATAAGCTAAATCCTACAAACATAACACAATTTGCTCTCTCATACCATCCTCCCTATAAGTTTACTCCTTACGTAGTGCTCTGTGTCAGCAATGTTTTATCGAGGGAAAGAATTAAGAGAAAACTATATGCATTACATTGACCCAGCGTTGCGGCTCCTGAAGGGATATGCACATCAGCTTCGTAATTCTGGAGGTAAAGCAAGGTTCAGCCTAGTTGAGCATTTTTATTGCACCACTTCTATCTCAACGATCAAATGCCCATATACTTCACGAGGACAGATCAGGCACTTAATGACAGGGAAATAACCGAGGATAACTTGTATTTGCGTGCTTTAGTTGAACCTTTTGGTAGAATTTTAATCTCTGTCCTGGAATGGACAGTGACTTCTTTCCAGTCAGAAGCTGATGCCCCTTCACCACGATAATCTCGAGGAGAATAGAGAACTTGGAGCTTGGAACTCGCTGCAACTCCGAAAGCAACAAAAGATTTCTTAGATTCAAGGAATATAGAATGTAAAATAACCGAAGAAATTATCACAATATTATCTCCAAGTACAATCAGGTGAATGCATTTTGCTAACTACCACAAATTATTATTTTCCTTACCTACACCTAACATGCTTGTTTTCTGGATCGTCACTTGACTAATTTTTGATCTCCTGATGTTTCCCAATGCCTGAATATCTTCATTGTCCCCTTTGAACTCCAGAAACTCTCCAAGGACAAATTTATTACCTTTAAGCTCTAACCTGCATTTATCAGAAATTCAGAATAATTAGAGTAAAATCTTAGAGTTGGAAAAGCTTTATTTCACTTTAAACTGCAAGGATATGTGCAAATTATGTCCAAGAGAACAGAAGGAATGTCCCTGTCCCGTCCCCCACCCCCACCGCCCAAACACAAGAAAGAAGAAAAAGAAAACACACACACACACACACTATCTTCAAACAAAACACTTTTCTCAGGAATGTTGGGTTTTATTAGCCAACACTCTCTTGCTTGATGCCGTTCTTCTATGTCCATTGAAGATCTTACACTGCAAGTGAATTAGTAAAGGACCAAACACACTTTTTCGCAAGTCCCCTAACTTCTTTTTTATTGTTAAAAGGAGGGTCCCCAAATTTAGTTACATGAATTTTGAAGTTCTATCAGACCGGTCAACATTCTTGGTCATAATGGATAAACTGACTGCTCCATTCCAATTCTTGAAACATTACTGTCATAAAACAACATAAAGATGAACGCAATGCGACAGACCTGTCCCACATTGGAGCTGTGCTGAGTACAACATTAAGCTTCTCATGTATTGATTCCTGCATTTCCTTCTTCCCACCATGAAATGCACCTTTAATCCAACCAGAGAGCATGTTCGATTCTGGTTTTAGTTGAATCCATTGGTCATATGTTATGACCTCAGAGGGAAAAGAGTCTGACACAATGGTACTGCAAGACAGAAGTAAGCTTTAACAGTATTCAGAAGATACAAGTTTAATGATCACAAGAGAAACATAACACTAGAATAGCATAAATGATCTAATTTGAAAGTTGATTTTAAATAGTTTACATTTAGTTTTTTTTTTTTGGTTTACCTGGAATAATCTCCATCATTCATTGTGAATTGTTTACTTATTTTATTTAATTTTCTCAAGTTCTATCAATTCAGATTGAAGACGGATAGTAATATACCTTAATCATCCCTCAGCCCCTCTACCACCTTTTATATCTATCATTAAAACTAGGGCCGGTGGCTACCACACTGAGCTATTGATCGGGAAGCTATAGCCAGGTTTAACAAACCGTAATATTTAGCTATGGAGCCGGAATGGATCTTTTATGTCTTAAGCATCTAGGAATAGAACAACTAGTTACATCCAGTTCAACCTTTAAAATCCCACATCCCAAGAGTTATTATTCCTATCATCTAATCAGTACTAACAATTTTCTCCCAAAAGATGCTCCTCGAGCTTCAAAGAGGTGTTGTTTAGATACAAGTAACATCATTGTCAGAAAGCATCATTATGTTTTCTGTTAACCAGCCCCAAGTCTAGAAGGAATAGCTTGATGAAATTATGTGGAATACATGCTTAAACCCAATATTTACTATGATATATAACCAGAAGATGATTAAAATGCATACCGGAAATTAGGGTTTGGACATATGACTTTGCAAGACAAATATCCTTCAGGAAGAGTAATGCCCCTTTGTTCAACATAGGATTCAAGAATAGGAACTAATCGTTTTGCTTCTGCTACCTGAAATATAGAAACTTATAATAACAACGCACAAAACTAAAATCTTGATATAAGCAGTACAGAAGCAACTTGCTTGGGATTGAGGCGTAGTAGTTGTCTTTGTATGCAGTATGCACTTGCAAAGAATTAATGCAAGCAATCAACCAAGCAATAGGTGGAATCTGAACGGAACTGTTCTCAACTCAATATTGTAAATCAGACAAATGATGCAAAGCATATAAAAATCTCGCTTCACAACTTTAGGAGCTCTTGATCTCCCAGGTATCCTCAAATAAAGATGACCTTACTTTCCTAAAGCAAGCAGCAAAAGTCATGCTGCTTAACATCTCTGTGGCAATTCATCTTCTCAGTAAGGGGTCGTTTGGCAGGATGCATAAGAATAATGTTGAATAGTGTATTAGTAATGCTGGTATTAATTATTTTTTGAAACTGGCAACTTTTCTATATTTCACATGTAGCAAAACAGTACTTAGGTAGTACTGAAACCATATAAACAAGAGACTCTAACTATCACTGACACTCTCTATATTGAATCTAAAACAGATTTGTGTAGATCTAATTACACCAAAAACACAACAACAAAATAAAGTTTAACTTGATCTTCCGCACCCATTCTCCACATTCTCAAAACATCTTGAGTTTCTCTCTTTCCAAATTGTCCACCAAATGCAAGCAGGTATACTTCTCCATCTGGTCCAGTCCTTTGCCTGTAATCCTGTTTCCTCCCAACTTTTAAGAGTATCTATAACCTTCCTAGGCATGGTCCAGGAAATACCTTTGAGGTTAAGAATAATTCTCCATAGAAGAGATGTTATCTTACAGTGAAGGAAGAGATGGTTAACTGTCTCTGCTGTTTCCCCACAAAAAAGCATCTAGAACATAAAATGAAACCTCTTTTCATCAAATTATCTTGTGTAAGGACTGTTTCCTTACCCAGTAGCCACATAAAGCAAGCAACTTTGTGAGGAATTTTTGTTTTCCAGATATGTCTCCAAGGCCAATTGGCTATCTGCAGGTTGGAGCAGTTCATCCTCTTGTAAGCTGCATTAACTTTGAATAAACCTTTACTGCTGCCTTGCCACCATAGTACATCTGCCCCTGCTTGTAATCCACTAAACTACTCTAGTGCACAGAAGAATTCAACCACTCTTTGTGCTTCCCAATCGTTGATATATCTTCTAAAATTGAAGTTCCATCCTTGAGGTGTCCACATCTCTGCTATAGTCCTTTGCTGATGTAGAGCTAAATTGAAACTTCTGGAAAAGCTACATCCAATCTGCCAACTTCATGCCAATTGTCTTTCCAAAAGCTAGTCTTATTCCCATCAAATAATTTGATCTTGGAATCATCCCTCAACTCGCTCCACAGTGATCTAATGGATCTCCGTAGACTAAACCCATATGGTGTAGTGACCTCCTTAGTCATCCATTTGTCTTCCTGCCCATATTTTGCTTTAATAATGTTTCCCCAAAGGAGTTGATTCTCCTTGTTGAGCCTCCACAACCATTTCATTCTAAGAGCTTTACTCCGAATCTTCAAGTTCTTGATCCCTAGCCCTCCAAGGTTCTTGCCAAAAGTGAGTGCTTTCCATTTCACCAGGTGGTAGCCCTTCCTTTCTTTGTTTCCATTCCATAAAAAATTCCTCGTGATGCTATCCAACCTGCTGATGACCCCAACCTGTTGATGACCCCTGTTGGAATGGGGAACAAGGACATCATATATGTTGGAAGTGCATCAAGAACTGAGTTGATAAGAGTCATTCTGCCACATACAGATAGATACTGGGTTTTCCACCTAGCCATTTTCTTTTCACACTTCTCTATATCATTGTTCCAAATCCCAATTGACTTAGATTTAGCTCCCAAAGGCATTCCAAGATATATTATTGGTAAAGCCCCTACTTCACCACCCAGAACAACAACTAAAATTTCCATGTTTGTGACTTCAATGATAGGGTAAAGAAAACTCTTCCTCCAGTTAATATACAAACCAGAGATTCCTTCAAAAAGAACCAGAATCACCCTGAGGTGTTTCAGTTGATCTTCTTCAGCATCACAGAATATGAGGGTATCATCAGCATATTGTAGATGAGTCACTTCTAAACTATCATTGCCCCTTCTAGCTACATCAAAACCTTTAATCCACCCATACTGATTGGCTGTTTTAATCATATTGTTAAGACCTTCCATAGCAATCACGAACAAAAAAGGTGATAAAGGATCACCTTGCCTTAGTCCCCTTTCTGCTTTGAAAAAACCTGTTGGGGAGCCATTTATAAGAACTGAAAATCTGGCTGTTGACATGCAGAATTTAATCCAATTTATCCATTTCTGGCCAAAACCCATTCTTCCTAGCATGCTTAGGAGGAAATTCCAATTGACATGGTCATAAGCCTTTTCAATATCAAGTTTGCAGAAGATACCAGGTTTCTTCTTGCATTAGTTATGCTGACATATTTCTTATGCATTGTTTGGTTTGATGTATTAAAGCATTGTATAATTTCTAAAAGAATTGTTTATTTACGAAAATATCCTCATAACCAGCCCATCACTTTATCTTTTTAAAAGAAACATATGTTGAGGAATATTTTTATATGAAAAAGGTTTTAAAATAAATTATTTGATTTGTCTACCTGTACTTTAGTATAGAACTGAATATTTATTTATAAAAAAAAAATATGCTAAGTATTTATTTATTTACTAGGGAAACAATTTTATTTCCACTTTCTTGGATTATTTCAAACTTGCATTAATATAATAACATATTTTAATCAAGCATAAATTTTGAAAGGCAATTTTGTCTTTAACTAAGCTAATGCATGCATTAAAACCCATTGCATTGTTAATACCATGGTTTCCTATGCATTAGTGATGCATAGGATAATACCAAATATGGTGTATAACTAATACTTTCATAACTAATGCATAGGTTCAAAAAGTGCAGCAAACAAGGTATCATTAATACACAAAGCTAATGCATTATTATTTTATCTAATGCATCCTACCAAACGACCCCTAATAGTCTTCTGGGTATATTCATGATTCCAAAGCAATCTCTACAGAAAATTATGTAGATAATGCTGAAACTTTGTAAGATGAACCACGGATTCGTATGGGACAACAGTATCAGAAGAACATTCATCCCAGAAGAACTTGAGCAAGTGACATCTATCCTTCCGGGGAGAGTGGATCTACAATCATGCAAATACTCTATGTAGAATGGAAACAGATAGTTCTAGATAGTGATTTACCTTAAAGCCCTTAAACATAACCTGAGATGACATAGCACCATCCCTTCCGAGGAAGACCATCACTGAAGAAATCCTAGACAGCTCATTTAAATACTAGTAAAAACTAAAAGAAGGCAATACCAGCATGTATAAAGGACCTAAAGAGAATTATCATTGCAAGGGCCTTATTAAAAAATTTAACTATTGAATGGGCACCTAGCCATACTCACTTCAAAATTTCCCGCAATATAAAAAGAACATGGCGGAGTTGGCCGCCTAAGCAGTCGTGCAAGTGTAGAAGCAAGATTCTCACAAAATCTATGAGATCTAAGGTAATGTTTGACCAGCAAAAAATCATAGAAAAATCCATGTTGAGTAATCAATCAAGTATCAAGTAGTTTAGCATAGTCAAATCCGGTAACACCTAAAAAAGCAATAAGAACGGATTGCAACTAACAGGATCTGGGAGTCGCTCCGTCTTATGGCCTCCAGTACAAACCCATCTCCCGTCCTTATCAACAGATACAAACCCTGATACATTCTTAACACAAACTATCACAGCTTCCCTGTAGAAAAAAGAGGCTAATTTATGAACTGGTTTTTCTTTCCATCTATTTGAAGGAAAGAAAAATTATTTAAATCACAGAAACAGTAAAAACAGACAAACATATCCTTGTGCTACCATCGACGGAAGGCGTGGCTCAAGTTCCGTGTATTTTTCATATCATAAAATTATTTAGAAATTAATTAATTAAAGAAAATACATCAACAAATTTATAAATTCAAAAGCAAAGAAGTCGCAAAAATGATTTGACTGACTAGGGGTAACATATATGTATAAAACATGAATGGACAATCACGGCGTAAAGCATCAATCAGTGTTCTGGGGTGTACAAGTAATGGCAGAGCCAGGACTTTATTTAAGGGGATGTCAAAAATGTGACCCCTGGAATTTGAACTAATGAGCTAAAGCAATTTTTGAATCCCCTTCGAAACTTTACTAGAACTTTACCTTATGTCTAGGGGATTCAACAACTTATATATAACAAACAACTAGTTATTGCCTTATTTAGGCATGATTTTTCAATAAAGGGGATTTAATTAAACACCCACCCTTCAAGCTAGCTTCCCCTCTCCCCCATGAGGCAGACAGTCCAAATCATTAAGCACTTGTGGTGCAAACAATCCATGTATTCGTCCCATGGAACTTTAGAGGTGCCTCACCCAGGAGCAAGTCCCAATAGACTCCCACCTTAGCCTTTAATATTTTTTGAAGATGCTAAAAGTTCCTACTCCTACGTGAAAACCAAAATTACGCCAACCACGGAAATAGGTAATGTTTTTGCAACGAACGAGTCATTCATTTTTGTTTGATCAACCAATGGACCATATAAAAGCACAGATACACCTTATTCACTTAAGCAAACATACAAGAGTTGTACCACAAAGTGAAGTGGGTTCAAGAGACGCACCGTTTAGTGACGAGAACTAAATCAATACTCTGTCGAGAACCAGAGTCTTGGTCAGGAATTTGAAGCCCAACATGAGCCTTACCACCATAAAGCTTCTCAAGTCTAGTTTGATTATACAAAAGGAAACAAGGATCACAATCAAAATAACCAATCAATGTAATGAAGATCGGAGCTAAAAAAGACCAAATGAAATCACAGCGGAATAAGAAATGAAGACCGTAATACCTTTCGGCGACTGCAAAGAGAGCATTGAAATCGGAGGTTCCAATGTCCATAACGTCGTCATCATAAAAGAAGTACTTAAGCAATATTATAACGACGAGGAAACAGATCAGCTCCACCAACATGCCGTCTTCTCACTGTCGCTACCACCGATTCCGATTAGAATAATTTTTCTGGGCGAGAAAAGAGGAAATTTTCTGCTGAGTAGAAAGGAAGATAGAGAAGAGTTTACACTTCCTAAGAATTAGATGATCCTTCGCCTGCCACGCGGGTCAGTGGTTACTTGGTTTGGCGGTTTAGGATTTTATTTGGAGCTCCGACAAATTTACGCGCTAGTTTTGGTTTTTTTCTTAACCACAAAATCAAGATCATTTATTAAGCTCACTCCAAATTAACACCGTCTTTGGAATTATAATCCTTTAAGGTCGGTTTAGATAGTCAATCAGGTCATTGGAATTTGTGTAATTATAAAACCTAATAATCACATAGTTGTATAATTACGATGATATTATTTATTGTTTGATTATACACCCTAAATTTATTGTTTGATTGAACAAATGTAATTACACAGTTAAATATAATTTTAAATGAAGTAATTATCAAAACTTAAAAGTTAATATAACAAAAATTTGCCTATAAATTTTTATAAGTATAAATAATAGTATTATATTTGATATTTAAGATGTATATTATACATTAATTAGTAATCATATATTTATAATTAATATTGTAAAAATAATTTATATATATTCTAAATTAATAATATTTAAATTAGATACTTACAAAAACTAAAAACATATGTTTTGTAAAATATATCATGCAATTCATGTTTGATAAAATAAATTAATATTTATAAATACAATATCATAACATTATTTAAATGAACAACATGAAATATTAGCCAATACTACTAAAACATGTAAATTGGAACCATGAATATAACACAATTTTAAAATTCAAATAAAATAGTTTAACATATGTCAAATTCCAACATAATAATAGTAAGTTCCGGTACAACTTAAGATAAGGAAACATAATAAGTTTATAACCACATTCAACAATGAAATTTCACTTTAATTGTATCATTCATTATATACCAAGTTTGTTAATGATTATAGGGTAGGGGACTTTACATAACTGTCACAGTTTAAAAGAAATATAACAAATTTTTAGCATGAAATTCAATATTACATATATGGCAGGAAAATATTTATATTTGTAGCACATAATTCCATTAAAATAGGAATATTAACTATTAATCCCTAAACATAAGGAAATTTGAATGGAAAGTTAATAATTATTTGTACAAAAATCATGTCTTTTTTTCTCTCTTTATCTGTTAGCTTTCCTTCTTGTTTTTCGTCTTATTAGTTTTGTTTTCTACCGAAGCCAATATATTTTTTAAATTTGTTCCATACATTTTATTTTTAATTATCTTTCTTAAGTTTTTCTCTTACTTCTTTCTTCCTTTCTTAACATAAAGCTCTTATTT
>MU722817.1:42532-68795 GCA_026770625.1 Nicotiana glauca
TTTTTTTTTTTTTTTTTGTAATTTTACAATTCTTATGTCCAAACGCCTACTAAATCATTTGACTTCTCAATTTGAAATAGTCTTGTGCAAGATGCTCAGAAGCAGTACATCTTTTTATTAACTCATACAATCATAAATTATGCATTCCCCTTCTCTCCACTCTCACACCCCGGGCGGAAAAATTTATTTAGTATCTCATGCAACTTACATTAGTTGTATTGAGGTAACTTTTTGTCTTACAGTTTTGTGGACCCCGAATTCTGTGGATCCAGAAGTATAAGATTGGGGTCCACAATTTTGTGAGACAAAAATGTGCCTCATACAACTAGTGTCAGTTGTAATTATACGAGACACAAAATAAAATTTCTCCACCCTGGGCCTTTATTTTATTTTTTGTTGAAATTGGAGTTTCTTTTTTTTATTTATTTAATTTTGTGTGGGGTCCACTGATTTGGAAGGTTGAAAGGAAATGTGCAAGTTTAAACTTTGAGTTTCTCACCCAAATGCATTCAAATTCTAGAGAATATCCACTTTCTTATAAAGGAGAAACTTAAATTTCTTATCATAGTAAGGAAATGAAAAGAAGGCAATGTGGATGTTATTTGTTCACGAGTACGTCGAATTAGAGCTTGTTTGGAATAGCTGATTAAGGTAGTTAAATAATACTATGACTTAAGTTCATATATTATAGTAGTATTATACACAGAAATGTCATTATTGCTCAATACGAATAATGTCTAAATTTTAAAAAATTTAAGAAAAAATATTACTACCTTACCAAAGACAATTAGAGATCTAGCTTAAGAAAATGCTACACTTAGCCATTTTAGGGCCTCCGATGTACCAAAAAAGTAGATAAGTATTAAAAATAGTAGACACTACACACACAAAATTAACAGTTCCAATGGTCAAAATGATATTTACGTACAACAACATGTTTAGTGTAATCTCATATTGTGGGATCATCTTGTAGGATCTGGGGAGTATAAAATATATACGGGCCTTAACCTTAACTTATGAAGATAAAAAGGTAAAAATAGCATGAGCTAGCCAATTTTCGGACCGATAATTGAAAAATAGCCAGCATTTGCAAAGCCATTATAAAATAGCTATTACTTTGTTGCAACACAAAAAGTTCCAGCATAATATGCTGGAGATTGGAGCACCTGTGTGTAAACTTCCGGCATATTATGCAGGAACTCATGTATATTATGATGGAATATTTTCCGAATTTTGAACAGTGTTTCATTCATATTTATCTTTATATGAAAAGTGGCTAAAATTCGATTACTTTTGAAATTGTGGCCTTTTTTAAATTACTACTTGTAAATCTGGTTATTTTGAATTTCACCCGATAAAGAGGTTTTTTCCAAAAGACCCTCGATTCAATAAAACCAGTTTTCATCAAGTTTGAATTGGAAAAAAATGAATTTACATTCTAAGAGCCCGTTTGGACATAATTTTTTTTTTTTCCAAAAAAATTCACTTTTATTCGAAATCAGCGTTTGTTCATAAAATTTTCAATTTGAAGATGTATTTTGGAAATTTTTGAAAATTTGAAAAACTCCAAAATACAATTTTTCAAAATTTTCACTTAAATCACTCACAAAACTTCAAAAACAACCAAAGCTAAAATTTATACACAACTCCAAATTTCAAATACTATTTTCTCTTGAAATTTTATTTCACTATTTTTTGAAATTTTACAATTCTTCTTTCCAAACGCCTACTAAGCATATTTTGAAGGCAGCACTCCATAACACAATGTTGACATAGGGTTTTTTCACTTTTAGTCTGTACCAGAAACTATTTATATTCATTCCAAAAGAAATTTTATATATATATATATATATATATTTTTTTTATTCGATTATTATTTTGAGAGCGTAGATAGATTATCATTTTTTTTGTTAGATATATGGGCGAAGTGTGGACTAGGAACAACATGTATCCTTTGAAATTTAATTATTTCTCGAATCTGATCTTATTCCTCCAAGCGTTTTGAAGGCAATGCATAGCTAAACACCTTTTTACCAGCAGTTCAACTCAAAATTTTAATGTGAGTAACTAATGAGGCATTTTGAGAGGTTTCATGTATTAATTGTAAAATTGTCTAGATATTTTGTTGTCTACCAATTAAATTCGAATATCATTCTTTTATTCTTATCATTAAATTTCAACGTTTAAAATTTTCCTTTTGAACGATTAAATTGACCACCACTTGTAACGGCAACCATTTGGTAAAAAAACCTACGAAACGTATAAATTCTAAGCTAGCGTTTGATCATAAATTTCTAAATTTATTTTGAAAAATTTGATTTGGGTGAAGTTTGTTTTGAAGATAAAAATGTGTTTGGATATCATGTTTCAAAACATATTTCCCAATTTAAAAAAAAAAAAATTGAAATATGGCTTATACCCACAAGTTCTAAAAACTATCAAAAATACCCAACAATATCATTATTAATAAGATTCATTATATTATCGCAAATCATAGTCCTAAACATAAATAAATTTGTTACAAAAGTATCATTTTATAATGAACTACATGATACAATGTCAGATGACCAAGAAGATGAAGCAATATTGTTACAAAATAATAAATGATGGGCTCTTTTATAAAATACAAAAGTTTGGGACAATTTTTAAAAAATATAATGGTGATATTTTCCCCCATTTTGGGATTTGGGATTTTGCCAAAATGCAGGCAAAATTTATGGCCAAACATGTGTTTGTCAAATAAAACCCAAATTTATTTTGGCAAAATCTATGGTCAAACAGGTCCAATTTTATACAGCTCCTTACCAGGGCTGGTGGAGAGGATGTTTGGCTTAACTTATAAGCTGGTCAAATTAGCTTATAAGCAATTTTTGACTTATTTACGCGTAAGCCAGATGCTTATAAGCTAAAAGCCGCTATTAGTGATAAGTTGGTCCTCAACTTATGACAATTTAGCCTATAAGCACTTTTAGTTTAACCAAAGCTTTTACTTGTTTATCTTTAATAATATTTTCTAATTCACAAAATATTTTCGCAAAATAAATTTTCTAACTTTCTTTTTATTTCATATTCGTTTTTCATCTTTTTCTTTACAAAGAAACTTTTTAACTTATAATCTTTTGTAAAGTTTTTTAGAATATCTTAGTCATATTAATAAAAGAACAATTTATTATCATTTTTCTACCAAACACATCAATTACTTATTATTAGTTTCAGCACGTCAATTCAAACACGTAAATGCTTATTTGAAAAATCATATTCAGCACTTAAAAATATTTTTCAACACTTTAAGCTTATCAGCTATTTACAATCAACTAATACAAACGGGCTCGTAGTGTACCACTTACTATTTACGAGTTAGGATGAATTCGGTAGCTGTTATTCCAATGTGATATATATATATTATATGTTAAAAAATTACTAAATAAGCATAAATGGTATATTTCGAATCCACTAAAAAGGTTGTGATAGTATTCTGAACTTTACACTCATAAAATTTAACTTTCGGATCCGCATTTGCTCCTCACAATTTTCAAACTTGAAAAGTCATAAATCTCACATCAAGAATACTGCCGGCAGTACAATAGCAGTCAGAGACAGAATATTTAAAGCTTATAAATTTGAATTCTAATATTTTTAAGCTACGGAGTTATAAATTAGCAATATGTGCATAATTCAATGGATTTAATAAAACAAATACAATGTTTTGACTAAAATTATTGGGTTCGATCGAACCCCGACCACAAGGCTAGTAGCAAATACTACTTAATTCTTATTGTGAAAATAAAAAAATGGGGACAAAGGAGCTAATGAATGATTCTAAGAAACAACTAGAGAGGAAGTTGACAAGCAAACAATCGAGCAGAATGACAGATTAGTTATAAGTAATAGTAGTAGATAGAGGGCAGAAGTCTTTTCCTCCCACTTCAAGTTGAAATTGCAATTATTATTACGTTAGTTATGGCTTGCTTGCTAGCAGGGATATAGTATAATATATTGACTTTTATACATTTAGGTGGAAGTGAGTCCCTTCTCTAGTCCCTACACTCATCCATAAAATTTCTTGCCTAAGCCTCACATCTAATTAACTCATTTTCCTTATCTAATAATATTAAATTTCAACTTATATATACTGTCATATATTAATATTTTAACTGATTTTAATGTGTCATTTTTTATATTTTTACTAAAATTTTAGTAATATACATAGACGGCATACATAATTTTACACTAGCAGCACAATTTTATAGCAATTTGTTATATTATCATATCAAACTTGATATACAAGGTTACTTGTTGTCGTAGGCAGCGGCGGAGCCAGAATTTTTATTAAGAGGTGTCAAAATATAAAAATTAAATACACCAAAAATTAAAAATCTCTCCACTCTACTTGTTTAACTATATTTTTGTTGCTATTGATTGAAGAGCTCCCAATTAACTGTGCCTATTTAGTGTGTATATTGCTCAAGAGAGAGAGAGAGTACACATTTAGTTAGTTGTTGAATAACATCACTCCTAATGTATGTGAGAGATCAATACAGAGAGTTTAAAGGCGAGATCAGAGATAACAAAACCTTGATACAATTGTAGTGAGCGGTGAATTAGTGATGGCTAGCGTAGTTCAAAAAAATATGTCTAGTAAATTGTGGTAGTTGCTCGAGATAGAATTACGACACCCGAAGTACTCATGATCGGTAGAGAATTCTTAGAAAAAATTATAGAAGACGTAGCGAGAAAGATTCTGTCAATTGGAAAAATCATAACTCCAGACCTCCTTAATCTTTTCTCCAACTCATAGTATCTTTAGCTGGTAATCTATTACTTTAATTTGTCCGTTAATTATATATAATAATCTTAATATTTTAAATTTAGGAATTAATCACACTTGTCTTCTTAGTGATAGTGAACAGTTGTAGCTGAACCTTAGTTCTCTATGTAATTCGACTCTAGACTTTTAGATCAGATTATATTTGCAGCGAACGCTTATTCTTTTTAGGACTAGAGTTGAGCGTGATCAAATTTTGATGCCGTTGTCGGGGAACTATTGGTGTACATATTGCTAGGTTTCAAGTTTGAACTTTTATTTTGTTTTTTAGCATTTGATTTTTTAAATTTTTATTTTTTATTTGAGAGACATGGCATCCTGAAATTATGAGAGTTTTGATGCTGGTAATTCTACGTTTGATTCTCCTTATAAATATAGTGGAGGAAATCATCATTGAAAAATTATCAAAATATTTCTGAGATCGAGTTATGTGCACCAACTCGACTTTTTAATGCATAGATTAGTCCAAAAGGGTCTGAACCATGGCGAGCAAGCTAGCCGCGAAAATTTTTACACGTCTCTAACACATATTCCTAATTTAGCACTACGAGCTTTTGAGTAGAAGTTTTCACGGGGCCTTAAATCCTCCCCCACTTAAGATCATTCGTCCTCGAATGAAGATCAAGGGTTACTTATTAGAAAATTTTATGCAACTTCAGCTCTTCACAACATGAAACATATCCACAACCCTAAATTTGGCCAACTCCCTAAATTATAAAAAAAAATTGCTAGAGTTTCCTTTGTAACTAGGCCTATCCACCTGTCAGGGATTCCCAGAAACATATCCTAACAACATATACATATTCCATAGACACAACATAACTTTGTACAACACCAACCGTGCCCGCATAGGCAACATATAACCAAAACAGAACAATTTTACATAGATCAAATCAAAAGATAAGAGTCCCTAGAGACCAAATGCATAAAGGCTATTACATGGCTATGCAAACAAATGTGGATACTTCTTTTTCATTTCTTCCTCGGCTTCCCAAGTGGCTTCCTCAACCTGTTGGTTCCGCCATAACACTTTTATGGAGGCAATTTCCTTATTCCTCAATTTCCGGACTTGCCTGTCCAGAATGGCAACTGGAACTTCTTCATATGACAGTTCTTCATTAATCTCAATAGTTTCAACTGGCACAATAGTGGACAAGTCTCCTACTACCTTCTTCAACATAGACACATGGAAGACTGAGTGTACCAATGACATCTCGGGTGGCAGCTCGAGCTTGTGCGCCACCTGACCAATCCTTTGAATGATTTTGTGTGGTCCGACATACCTTAGACTTAATTTCCCTTTCTTCCCACACCACATGATACCCTTCATGGGGGAAACCTTCAGAAATACCCAGTCATATTCCTTGAACTCCAAGTCTCTGTCACGAACGCCCGAATAAGACTTTTGGCCACTCTGAGCAGTTTTTGACCTTTCCTGAATAATTTTGACTTTCTCCATGGCATGGTGCACAAGGTCCGGCCCTATCAATTCAGCTTCTCCAACCTCGAACCACCCAATGGGAGACCTAAATCTTCTACCATACAATGCCTCAAATGGCACCATCTGGATACTAGCATGAAAGCTATTGTTATAAGCAAATTCTATGAGCGGTAAATAGTCATCCCAGCTACCCTTGAAATCAAGAACACAAGCACGCAACATGTCATCGAGCGTCTGAATAGTCCACTCTGCTTGCCCATCAGTCTGGGGGTGGAAAGCTGTGTTAAGATTTACCTGTGTGCCCACACCTTGCTGAAATTTCTTCTAAAAGTTGGCCGTGAACTGAGCCCCTTGATCTGAAATGATTGAGACTGGAGTACCATGTAACCTGACTACTTCCTTGATATAATGTTCTGCTGTGTCGGTAGATTTGATTGGCAAGAAGTTCACTGATTTCATGAGTCGATCAACAATCACCCAAATTGAGTCAAACTTGCGCGGAGTGCAGGGCAACCCTACCACAAAATCCATGTTGATCATCTCCCATTTCCACATTGGAATTTCTATGCTTTGAGCCAGTCCTCTAGGTCTTTGATGTCAGCATTCACTTGCTGATAGTTCGGACATCTAACCACAAAGTCCACCAGATCCCTTTTCATGTTATTCCACCAATAGACTTTCTTGAGATCATGATACATTTTCATAGAACCCGGATACACGGAATACCTAGAAGTGTGAGCTTCTGCCATGATCCTTTCCCGAAGACCGTCGATATCCGGAACACATAGGCGGCCTTGGTGTAAGCACGTAATTTTTGCCCTATATGGGGATTACTCCCAAAAAATTTAAAATAAAATAATTTTGGTGTTGTTTGCAATTGTGGTGAATTTTGTGTTATTTTTCATTTATTGTTTGCATTTTGTGCGTGCATGTTTATTTGTTAAATTAACGAAAAATACAAAAAATATATGTTGCATGCACACTTAGGATCCAATTGTCCAATTAGGAATTAATTAAACCATAATCTGGCTTTAAAAGAAAGAAAATCACAAAAATATGACTTTGCATTTTTAACATTTAAGGTCTAGTTGTGTGATTTTATTTTAAATTGTTGCTTAATTATGTGTGATATTTATTATTTAGAGTTAATTAGTATTTTGAGTTAATGTTACAATTTAATTTAGGAATTTTGGTTTTTAGGAATTAAAAGAAAATGAAAGAAAAAGAAGAAGAATGAAAATAGTAGGCAAAACTCGGTTGGGCCAATTTCAATTTAAAGCCAAAGCCCAAATTCTTTCAAATGATCCAGTCCAGTTTTTCAGACAACCCAAACGACACCGTTTAGGCGCCTTCAATCTGAGCCGTTGATCGAACTGATCGAACGGTCCATTGCAGCTCCCGTCCAAGCTCAAACAACGCTGTTTCATATGAGTCAATCTAAGCCATCCATTCCTATTGATCTAACGGTCCTGAGCTTCCAGTCCAACCCGGTCCATCTCACCCGGGTCGACCCAGTCTCTTAATGAGACCAAACAGTGTCATTTCCCTTAAATGAAACGATCCAGGCCGTTGATCATGAATGATCCAACGGCCAAGATCAATTCCTCCCCCTACTATATATTCCCAATCTCCTACCCACCCCCCAAGACAATCCCTACCTCTTCGTCTCTAAGCCTCAAAGACGAGCTCGTCTCCCTCCGCCTCGTTCCGCCGCTGACCGCCTGCCGGAAATCGCCCATGGCAGCGGTCAGCCACCAAACACCTCCAAAATTACACCACCTCTTCCCATTGACCTCCTCTTTCACAATCCCTGCTTATTTTCTCTCGAATCCAAGCACAGCCCATCGAATATCGATTTTAAGCCACGAACCCTAGCGCCGCCACAAGATTCTCCGGTGGCGGTGCCACCTCTAAACTGTACCAAATTAACACCCCTTAAACATCTAACTACCCCCAATCCAAATTCGTTAACCATTTGCTTCGAATCAACTTGCATCATCTCGAATCTTCATTTGAAGATTCGAGCAAAACTGGAACCTACCCCAACCAAGCCCAAATTCATACCAGACAACCCCCAGACCTCCCTCGTTACCAAGACAACGTTGGTTTGGTTCGAATCTGGCCAGAAACGTTCGAACCACAAATCGAATGTAAGAACCCTAGAAAGTCCAAACCATGGATTCTGTCCAAATTAAAGGAAGATTTGGGGTCTAATAGACCTTAGTCGAAGTGTTCTCAGTTGAGAACACTCGATTAAGGTCCGTTCGACCTCAAAGTGTTAGAGTCTGAGTTCGAACTTGGGTCGTCTAGTTTCTGAGTACTGAGGTATTTTTTCTTTTCCCCTTTGTTCTATGTTTATGTTTATATCTGTTTATCTGTTTAGTTTGGTTTATTGATTTTTCAATTTTTGTATCAACTGTTATGTCCATCTATTGACCTTTTATTTGGTCGATTCTTCTTCTGTCCATTGTTATATATGTGTTATAAACTGTATATTCGATTCGAATAATGTCGTCGAATAATTAGTTTCATAACTCCTGTCCAAAGCCACATGAATCACCCTGTTTGTATGTTTGATTCTGTTTGTTTATCACCAATTGTGTATGTGTAATCGATTAAATAAGTGTTGTCAATTAATTTGCTTAAAAACTAGAAAAGCATTATAGTAGTCTATTTCTGTTCATTTCAGTGTGCTTACTATCTTGCCTCTTTTCTGTGCCATTATTGTATTGAAATAAACCTGCTGGTGTGTTCAGTTTTCACCTTTGGAACCAAGCAGCCTGTTCATTTATATGTTGCAATTTGTTCTCTTTGGTTGTTCACTTGAACCTCCCTTCTTGATTCATAAATGCCTCAATTTTAGCTCGACTTTAGCAAATACCTGTCTGATTATTTGGTTTGAGTTGATCAGGATTGGTTCCCAATATGATCAGCTCATTCCCTTTGATTAATTACTTTCCTCATTTTTGATCTTGACCTTCTGCTTTGAAGCTACTGCCTGAACTTGTTTAGGAATTGGATATAGCTGTAGTAGTTTAGTTGATCAATTAGGAGTCAGGGGTTAGGGTTATACCTTATATAGGTGTAACATCAGATTAATAAGGCTTGGGGCAGGCATGTAATACAGGGGATTTAAGGGGTAATATTGGGATTTAACAGGGCTGTAATTAAGACTAATTTAAGGGTCTGTCAAGTGGTTGTTTAAATACCATTAGTTTAATATCAATGGGGGACAAAACATAATAGCATGGGATTTATTTAATACCCCATGACCTTTGGTTGAAACAATATGGAACCAAGTGTGGGGAACCAAGTTAACTTGAATCAAGATAAGACATAGGAGTAGGGATTTAGAGGGGATGGGCAGAATTAGTTCTGGGGAGTTCAAGGCAGTGATAGGGGGTCTGTTTTGATTATAAATAGAGTCATTTTTGACTAAGAGAGGGCTGGCTTTTGGATGAAAAAGAAGTCAGATTAGTTTGAGAGCAAAAAGTGGGCTGGAATTTTAAGATAAAAACTCCAGAGATATAGAGTTTGAATAGGCTGGTTTTTTTTTTACCTCAAAGAGTTCAGTAAGTATAGAATGGAACATAGGTTGGATTTTGAACACTAAGAACGTTCAGTATATAGAGAGTCTGAAGAATAGAAATAAGAAATCTATTGTCCTATCACATTGCTGGTTCACTCTGTTTCTGCCTGTGATTGTTGTTGGTATTTCTGGGGTTTCATTTGGTTTGTTTACTGAGTTTGGTTGGTTATTTGGTTATTGTTCCACTGGTTGTTGCTGGAATTTGTCTTGCTGGTTTCCAAATCTATTACTGGGTTATTGCATTACTACTTTGCGGGTTCGCTGTGCTGTATTGTTACTGCTGTTGCTGATCATTCCTTCTTCTTATTTTGCTTCCCATATCAGGTACACTGCTTGTAATACTTCGATGTAAATCTGAGTTGAATATAGATTGGAAATTGCTCGTCAAATTTAAGCTCATTTGTATATCGTTTATTATGTACAATCCAGCAACGTTAGCTAAGTAAATGTGATTGATGATTAGATGCCGGTTTTGCATTATAAGAACAGGAGGTGCACATGGACTATAAGTAGTGATTTGGACTGTTTAACCATTAAAGGCTTTCCTATGTGGATCTCATAGTTAGTGGTTTGTTTTAACTTGTGTTAGTTCATATTATTAGAATAGTACATTTTGAATTCCTATTCAATTCGAACTAGACTGTGTTGGACTGATTAGTCATGTTTATTAATTGTAGCCTTAGTATAGTGGATATAAAAAGCAATTTAGTGTAGTATAGTATGGTTAATAAGTTGGGAATCAAAATCGAAAATAGTTTTTTTTAAACAAGTTTTGTGTTACAATTGTTAATCTTAACAGTTTTTAGTTATTGTTGTTAGCTTTGGGGTTTCACTGAATTCATTAGTAAAATGGTATGAATCTTTATTTAAATTTTAGGTTGTATTTTGACTGGATTTTCACTTTCAGTAGTGTTTAAAATAATTCAGTAGTTAATAGTTAAAACAATCTCAGCCTCAAACCATGCCTCGCTCATTTGAGCAACAGACTGAATCTCTTTTTATAACAAATTAATTAAGTTTTTTTTAGAGACAAAATTAAATAGATAATTGTAGTTGCTTTTAGGTTGGCTTTAAAATAAACGAGACGAGCCTCGCCAAATAGAACGCACAAGTTGCGGGGCCCTCAATAAATGGATATAATAATTGTATAGACTTTGGGATCGGCCGCTTAGTGAATTTCACGGCTTTTTCCCCAAAAATGACAACACGTTAGTCTCTTTAGGCGCGTGATTTAAATAACCTTACCTTCTTAAACTCGGGTGCACATTTATGTGACCCAAATCCAAATCTCAACGAAGTCAAAATGTGTCGATAATCACGGGTACATTGATTGTGACGTGGTTCGAGATGTATTTCCACGACTTTGTAATTCTTTTAAAAAATAATAAATGAGACGAGCCTCGCCAAACAAAACACACAAGCTGCGGGGCCCTTTATACGTGTTTGTAAGGTTACTTAAACTTCGGGATGGGCCGTTTAGCAAAATTTTACGGCCTTACCCAAAATAATGGTACGCTAGTCGCTCTAGGCGCGCCTTTAATAAATGACTTTCTTAAATTCGGGTGCACATTTATGTGACCCAAATCCAAATCTCAACGGAGTCGAAATGTATCGATGACCACAGGTACATTGATGTGACGTGGTTCGAGATATGCTTTCACAATGTTGCAATTCTTTGTTAAAATAATAATAATAATAATATTAAAAGCAGTTAAAGGTTAAAATTTGCACATAAGTTAAAGCATGTTATAAATCATATAATTAAGCCAAATACGACAGTTGAGCGACCGTGCTTGAACCACGGAACTCGGGAATGCCTAACACTTTCTCCCGGGTTAACAGAATTCCTTATCTGGATTTCTGGTTCGCGGACTGTTAAATAGAGTCAAACCTTTCCTCGATTCGGGATTCAACTGGTGACTTGGAATACCATAAATCTCCCAAGTGGTGACTCTGAATCTCTTAATAAACGAACCCCGTTTCGATTGTCCTTTAATTGGAAAAAACTCCCTTTTACCACGCCCTTCGCGAGGGTGCGGTAGCACCAAAAGGAGGTGTGACAGCTCTGGCGACTCTGCTGGGGAAAATGCCCAGAACCACTGGTTCAGGGTTAGAAATTCGAGCTTAGAATAACTGTTGTATTTGGCTTTATTTATTATCTAAATTTATTATATGATTAAGCTTAATGTGCAAAATGATAATTTTTACCACTTTGATATTATTTGGACTGTACATATAAATTTTGCCGAAACCTTTCTCTTCTCACCTCCGGGGATGTGCTCACTGGTTGAGACTCCCTATTCTGTTAGTGTCATACCTTGAAATAAGAAATGGGCTCGGACAAGTTACAAAGCCGGACGATCTCGTGGGTCCCCGGTACGTAGCCCCCTCCCCGACTCGAGTTGTCCGCTCGGGTACACTGTCTAGAACACATACCCAGGTTTTAACCTAGAATAACTTGACTTCATGCTGGATCCCTAGTAGGAACGCTTATTTTCATCACGTTGCATTTGACTTAGGGGACTCAACACAGGGGTTGGGTCCGTCTAGGACAGGTAACCTGAAATAAAAGACCATCCTGCTGCATCCTGTTTGTTTTATGCATTTATTTGCTTCAGACTTGCATGCTGACCGGCTTATGAAAATCAGGAATATTGGAAAATGAAAAAATAATACTTATGTTTAGGGAAAAAAAAAACCAACGCCTATGTAGTGTCGAAACTCTGCTGAAAGTTTGGGAAAATAAAAAAAGGGAGGGGGGGGGGGAATGTTTTTAAATTGAGTTATTTGAAGAAAAAAAAACAAAAGAAAAGAGTCTTGTTTTCAAATTCAGTTCTATTGGCCCGAACTACGCCGGTTTGATTCTCACAGGGTATGAGATATGTAGGCAACCCTCGTCGGGTCCAACTTCCCTTTTGCAAAAATAGCCAAAAAATGTCAAATCTTATTTTTGTTATAAATAAGTCGGGTGATGCCGTCCTTATCAAATATAGCCGAATGTTCCTGAAAGGGACGCCGGAAGGCTGACTTTGCATAAACGGCCACCTTTGGTCGTTTTGAGATTTTTGGTCATTTAACCCACACAGCCTTAAAATCTTTGTCCCCGAGACGCTAAAAGGCCGCGTTTGCAATATCGGGTTTTATTTTGAAAGACAAGAAAAAAGAGTCTTAAGTAAGTCGGGTAATGCCGTTTTATCAAAAATAGCTGAATGTTCCCGAAAGGGACACCGGAAGGTCGGCTTTGCATAAATGGTCACTTTTGGTCATTTTTTACGCTTTTGGCCGGTTAACCCCTACAACCTTAAAATCTTCGTCCCTGAAGTGCTGAAAGGCCGTGTTCAGAAAACCAGTCTTTCTTTTCTTTAAAAATTGGGAAAAATGAAAAAATAGTTTTATTTTTGAGTCAAATAAAGGTTTTTCTTTTGTCTAAATCATCTTAATAAATGTACAGAATGAGCACGAGTCGAAATTCATCTGGAGCTATTATAAACAGGGCCCCTTTGGGTTTGCGCATGTGGTGGAATGACTTAGGAGAATCAGGGCAAGATACAGTCAAGTTGTACTTGGGAGATCTGGTTGGGTTGCTGAATATTGATCCGAAAGGGGACATAATACGGTGGTTAATCTCATTCTAGGACCCAACACACAATGTGTTTCATTTCTCAGACTTTGAGCTCACACCGACACTGGAAGAACTGGCAGGGTACATCGGGGGTCCTAAAATTCCTATAAGAGAGTAGTATCTTATTGCGCCAAGGGCCGTGACCATACACAGGTTCCTAGACACTGTGAAGATCCGCAGAACTGTACACAATCCAGATTTATCAGAGGGCTTTTGTACTTTGGCATTCATATACGACAGATATGGTCATATTGGAGGGTTCAACAATCCCGAGGGTAAAATCTGCAGTGGGGAAGACCTGCCGAAATGGGAAAGGCATAGTTGTATTGCTTTTATGATAGCCTTTCTGGGTCTGCTGGTATTCCCTAGGAAAGATGGGAAAATTAATATACAAGTTGCTGGGGTCGTTAGCACTTTGCTCAAGCAAGACAACAACACTCTGGCACCAATGATAATAGAAGACATCTTCCGTGCTCTTACTGTTTGCAAAGCCGGAGGGGGTTTCTTTGAGGGTTGCAATGTATTGCTCCAAATGTGGATGATCGAACACTTGTGTCATCGCCCTCAGTTCATGAGTTACGGGTCATCTGAAAAGACTTGTATAGAAGAGTTTTCCACAAGGGTCGACGGGTTCAGTTTGCCAGAAGGGGTCACTGAATGGGTAACTCTCCTACGTTCCGTCTCTGCAAGCCAGATAGAATGGGCATTTGGGTGGCTACCCGTAAATGAAATCATATACATGTCAGTCGCCAAATCTCATTTACTGCTAATGGGTCTCAAGAGTATTCAACCATATGCGCCATACCGAGTATTGAGACAGTTGGGGCGACGCCAAATAGTCCCAAAGGAAGAGGACCTCAGCGGCCAGGTGGTCAAAATTGGTCTTAGTGGGCAGTTCCTGAAGCGGTAGTTCGGAAAATCTGGAATGAATATCAAACCCTGAAAATAGATACTTGTGTGCGGGACCGGGCCAAAGGCGAAGTGTCGCCGGAATACCTCACATGGTAAAGGAGAGAACTTGAGCACCAGAGGCCAGTTAAAAAACCCCTCATCCAAGACTTCGCAGAATCATCACAAGCGCAATGGGGTTGGTTGGCGGAAGAAGAAGGCTATCGGGTTGAAATTGGCAAGTTGAAGCAACAGGTTCGGGACCTGAAATATGAAAATAGCTTGCAAGTTTATGCTGATACGGGAGAAAAGAACAGGTTGACCCAAGAAAACAAGGCCCTGAAAGCCCTAATTCGACGAGTCAGAACAGATGCCAACAACCAACAGAGGAATTAGGCTGACAAGAGGATGATAGCTGAGTTGCGAAATCGGGTCATTGAAAGCCAAGAAGGTCTGGAAAGGGTATAAGCTAGCATAGCAAGAATTCGAGCCAGATGGGCAAAAGGTACAGCGGCGCGAACAGAGCACCTGCGGAAAGTGAAGAGGGACTATGAAGGTACCAATGCTATATTAAGAGAAACAAATTCCACCCTCAAAGAACGGGCCCTTAAACAAGCCCAAGATGCCAGAACTGATAGGAAATGTTGCTATGATTTGATGGCGCGAATGGAATAACAAATGGATAAGTTCCAGGATCAACTCGCTGACAACGCTCAAGTGCTGGGGGCAAAGAATCAACGAATAGAACAACTGCTTATGGAAAGGGATAGAATCAGGGGTAGAATCGAAGAGATCGGGCACTACGTCACCATGAGGTGCCTAACATGTGAGGAAATGCCCCGTACTACCCTCTTTGCTTCAGTCATGGGCTACGTCCACTAGATCATGAAAGAATTTAAAAGCTTGCAAATGGGCCTTGCACCAAAGCCCGCGGAAGGGCCGAACGATGCCCCGCGGGCACCAAAGTTCAAAGCTTTAATGTATCCCTAGTCCAAGTCTGTATTTGCTGTTTTTAAAAGTCTGATGTCTGTCCGTGTGTTTTTCTTTTTCACATCAAATTATGCTAGTAGTACGGAGTCTGTTTTTTGTTTTTCCTTTCCCAAGTGGGTAGTTTGTAATAGAATGTTTCGGTAATGAAATGAATTTTCCGAAAATTGGTGTCTTTATTTTACTTGTGGGCGTGAACTACGCACGGTCTGATTCATGCGGGGTCATGATACGTAGGCAATCCACATAAGATTCGACCACCGTTAAAAAAGAAAAAGAGAAAGTGAATAAAAGAAAAGAGAAAAAAGAGAGAAAAAGAAAAAGAGAAGAGAAAGAGAAATAATGGAGGGTTTCCGACATACTTAAAAGAGGCACAAATAAAATAAGCCGGGATGATTCATGCGGTCGGAGCAAAAACATGATAGAAATGGTTAACTGCCTAAGAACATTGCATCCCCCAACGTGCAATCGCAATATCTATTAAAACTCTTACGCTGACAAGTTTGTTGTTTTTCCAATTTCAACCAGTTAGTTTGTTAGAGCGTACTGGCACCATACCATTATCAAACAAGATCTAAAGGGCCTATACTGAAAAGCATGACTAACTCAGAAAACAGTGTTGAGGAGGAAAGAACGGAAAGTCAGTTGCTGAAGGAGGCAATGGAAAAAATGGAAAAAATGAGACTGGATATGAACGAAATGCAGCTAGCCTTGGCTAGGGTACAAAAGAGGCTTGAACCACCCATTACTCCTACTCTCCCACCAGGACACACGCCGGGCTACCCTCCCCCCGGCCCTTCGACAAGCTTCCCAAGTCACCACTACTATCAGGGAAGAAATCCCTATGATCCCCAAGCTCCACTACCCAATCAGAACCCTTCCCCACCAAATGTTCCTGTTTTCATGGGACCCCCACCAGCCACGCTACAGAGATCATCTAGTGAGCCGATGTTTCATGCTCATGATACCCAATATTACCCCCCTGAGCCCACATTCAAAGCACCCGAGCCACACGTCTATAATCCCTACTTTGAGGTCCCAGCGGAGATTAAAAACTGGCTAAGATCCAAGAGCAGGACGAAGTACTGCGAAAATTTAAAAGCCTGGAGCAATCCTTCAGGAACATGCACGGGTTAGGCAATCAAGTCAGCGTGGCCTACAAGGACCTGTGTCCTTTCCCTGATGTTCAATTGCCTCCAGGGTTCAAGATGCCAAAGTTTGATCTATACGAGGGACACGGCAATCCTATGGCATATCTGCGAGTGTTTTGCAACAAGATGAGAGGAGCAGGTGGCAAAGATGAGCTGCTGATAGCTTACTTTGGCCAAAGTCTGAGTGGATCATCCCTAGAATGGTACACAAGACAGGATCCAAGTAGGTGGTACACCTGGGACGACCTAACACAAGAATTCGTATGTCACTTTCAGTACAATATTGAGATCGTCCCTGACCGTCTCACATTGCTGAAGCTTGAGAAGAAGCCCAGAGAAAGCTTCCAAGAATTTGGGTTCCGGTGGAGGGAACAGGCAGCCAGAGTTGATCCTCCGATGAGAGAGAGAGAAATGGTGGACTACTTTCTGCAAACTCTAGAGCCAACTTACTTTGGTCACTTGGTGACGTCAGTTGGCAAATCCTTCAATGAGGTAGTGAAAATGGGTGGTATGATTGAAGATGGACTTAAGTCCAATAAGATCTTGAGCTATTCGACAATTAAAGCAACCACTCGGGCCATTCAGAGCGGCATAGGAGGTGCGCTCGGGAAGAAGAAAAGAGAAGAGGTCGCAACAATAGAGGTAGGACATTGGTCCAGATCAAGAGGTCCTTCCCCCCGCTACCAATCCAGACCCCCTCACCCAAATTACCTACACATTCCAAATTACCCTCCACAGCCCTACTACCCACCACAAGAACCACACTTCTCCGTCCATCAAGCCCAGACATACACCCAGCCTCCGGCTCGCCCGCAATGGCGCGCGCCGGCTTCACAACATACCTACCCACCTTTACAAAACACATATCTGCCACCAAGGGCTTACGGGAACCCTCCAAAGCCAGGTTTCCGGGGGAATCAGGCTCTCAGAAATGAAAGGGTGCAGAGACAGAGAACATTCACTGAGTTAGGAGAAACCTATACTGCTTTGTTCCACAAACTAAGGCAGTTAGGCTTGTTGAGCCCTGTTGAGCCCAGATTGCCAAATCCCCTTCCCAAGAATATGGACCACTCGGTAAGATGTGAATATTGCTCTGGGGCTCCCGGACATGATACCGAGAAGTGTTGGAGGTTGAAACATGCAGTGCAAGATCTTATTGATGCCAATAAGATTGAGGTTCAGACACCAGAGGCACCCAACATCAATCAGAACCCATTGCTGGCACACCACGAAACCCACATGATCGAGCTTGTGCACGAGGGAAGGGAGATAAAGAAACCCTCACAGATGGTGATGATGATCTGTGCTAGTCCAAAAGAAAAGTCGACCAGTGGGGAAGCGGAGGTACAGTTGGAGAAGGTGGATGTCAAGCCAGTGGTGGTAATGGGGAAGAGTTCGTTTGTTGTTCCAAAGAATCCAGAGCCGGTCAAAGTAACAGTGCAAGCGGCACCAAGCAAACTGGCATGCACAGGGCCAGTTGTTATCAAGCCAGTAATGCAGATGCCGATAATCAGCAAGAAAGTCGTGCCCTGGAACTATAGTAAAGCGATGGTAATGTACAAGGGGAAGGAGGTTGTGGAAGAAATATGTGAAGCCCAGGGGTTAACTCGTTCGGGGAGGTGTTTTGCTCCCGTAGAGTTGAGAAGGTCCAGCCCAGCGGTGATAAAGAAGCCCGTGACGGAGGAAGAGGCGGAGGAGTTTTTGAAGAAAATGAAGGCCCAAGACTACTCTATTATGGAGCAGCTAAGAAAGACTCCGACACAGATTTCGTTGCTATCCTTGTTGATCCATTCCAGTGACCATTGCTAGGCACTGATGAAAATCCTGAACGAGGCTCATGTTCCGGATAAAATATTTGTAAATCACTTAGAAAGGATAGTGCACAAAATCTTCAAGGTAAACAGGGTGACATTTTCTGATGATGAATTGCCGGCAGAGGGTACAGAACACAACAAAGCCCTATACTTGACCGTGAAGTGCGAAGACTCGGTGGTCACCCGAGTATTGATTAATAATGGGTCGAGCGCCAACATATGTACTGTGACTACTCTGAACAAGCTGAAGGTTGATCATGACCAAATTCATAGGAACAACGTCTGTGTCCGAGGTTTTGATAGGGGTGGTACTGACACGGTGGGTGATATCATACTGGAATTGACCATTGGTCCAATGGAATTCACCATGAAATTCCAAGTGGTAGACGTGGCAGTATCATACAATCTTCTATTGGGGCGACCCTGGATTCATGCCGCCAAAGCAGTGCCTTCCACATTGCACCAGATGGTGAAATTTGAGTGGGACAGGCAAGAGATAGTGTTGCACGGGGATGATAGTACAGACACTGTGGGTGATGCCATTGTACCATTCATAGAAACCGAAGATGACAAAGGTCCCTGGGTTTGCCAAATTTTTGATACAGTCTCAGTTGACAAAATTTCTGAAGGCGAGGACCTTCCACTGCCCAAAATCGCAGCGGCCACTTTCATGATAGCCTCGAAAATGTTAAATAGCGGGTTTGTACCCAGCAAAGGTTTGGGGGTTGACTTGAAAGGTATTGTCCAGCCAGTTTCTTTGCCCAAGAATCTAGATACTTTTGGTTTAGGATACAAGCCTACAACAGCAGACGTAATACAGGCTCGAAAGTTGAAGAAGAGAGGTTGGGTTCTTCCCAAGCCGGTTCCACGTCTCTCCAGATCCTTTGTCAAAGCAGGTATCAGAAGGTTGTCAGTCCCCAAGGTTCTCGGACCACTGATTGGGTCAGATGGGGATTTGAATCAGAGTTTTGAAAGGCTGTTCACCGACGTCAACGTGATAGAAGCTGGAGAAGGTTCCAGTAGGGCAGACATACAGTTGGTGGGTCCTAGGGCCACTATCAATAATTGGACAGCTACTCCTCTTCCTACCTGGAGGGAGTCTTGGTAGTAGGCTCTGATTTTTCTTTCTTGTTTTCTGGATTATTCCAGGGTGTAATCCAAATTTTATTTTATTTTGTATTCGGCAAAAGTGTGAAACTCTGTTATCCCGCATTTTAATAAAGTGAAAGTTTTCTCCCTTTATTTTAATTTTTGTTTTCTTTTTTTCTTTTTCTGAACAGTTCTCTTTATACTGGTTCCAATGACATGACATGCACAACGGATCTTCAACCTAGTCTAAAAAATCAATCTAATTCTGAACTAATTGTACAAGAGGTCGATTATGACGATGAATCGAAATACAATGAGGATGAAGCCTTTGAAGAGATAAACAGAGAATTAAGCCAGTTCGAAGAGAAACCCAAGCCCAATTTGAATGACAGTGAAGCTGTCAATTTGGGGGATACAGACAATGTTAGGGAAACCAAAATCAGCATCCACATTGAGCCAAACATCAGGGAGGAACTAATCAAAGCACTCATTGAATTCAAAGATGTTTTTTCATGGTCGTACGATGACATGTCGGGCTTAAGCACTGACCTAGTGGTTCACAAATTGCCCACGAACCCGGCATGCCCTCCCGTCAAGCAGAAATTGAGAAAATTCAAGACAGACATGAGTGTGAAAATTAAAGAAGAAGTAACCAAGCAGTTGCATACAAAGGTTATTCAAGTCACTTGATATCCTGATTGGTTGGCCAATGTGGTGCCAGTGCCGAAGAAAGATGGGAAGATTAGGGTATGTGTCGATTACTGCAATCTGAATAGGCCGAGCCCAAAAGATAACTTTCCATTACCCAACATTCATATTTTGATCGATAATTGTGCCGGGCGTGAGATCGGGTCATTTGTGGATTGCTATGCTGGGTATCATCAGATCCTGATGGATGAAGAAGATGCGGAAAAGACGGCTTTCATTACACTATGAGGGACGTATTGCTACCGGGTAATGCCTTTTGGTTTGAAAAATGCTGGGGAAACGTACATGAGAGCAATGACTAATGTGTTTCATGACATGATACACAAAGAGATTGAGGTGTACGTGGATGATGTGATCATAAAATCCAAGCATCAGGCAGACCACGTAGCAGATCTAAGGAAGTTCTTCCAAATATTTCGAAGGTATGATATCAATCTCAACCCGGCCAAATGTGCATTCGGTGTTCCATCTGGGAAGCTGTTGGGATTCATCATCAGTCGACGAGGCATTGAGTTGGACCCGTCAAAAATCAAATCCATCCAGGAATTGCCACCGCCGAAGAACAAAACAGAAGTGATGAGTCTATTGGGAAGGTTGAATTATATCAGTAGGTTCATCGCTCAACTCACAGCAACTTGTGAGCCTATATTTCGGCTACTGAAGAAAGATGCTGCAATAGAATGGACGGCAGAATGTCAGGAGGCATTTGACCAAATCAAGGGGTATCTATCAAATCCACCCGTATTGGTTCCACCTGAACAAGGAAGACCGTTGATTCTCTATCTAACGGTACTGGAGAATTCATTTGGTTGTGTACTGGGGCAACACGACATCACAGGAAGAAAGGAGCAAGCCATCTTATTATCTCAGTAAGAAGTTTACAGTATATGAGGTTAAGTACACTCAACTTGAGAAGACATGTTGCGCCCTAACTTGGGTAGCACAAAAACTGAAACATTATCTGTCATCAAATACTAGTTATCTCATTTCATGCTTGGATCCACTGAAGTATATTTTCCAGAAGCCTATGCCCACAGGGAGGTTAGCAAAATGGCAGATATTACTCACAAAATTTGATATCGTCTATGTGACAAGGACGACCATGAAAGCCCAAGCATTGGCTGATCACTTGGCTGAGAATCCTGTTGATGAAGAATACGAGCCATTGAGGACGTATTTTCCGGATGAAGAAGTGATCCATATAGATGAGTTGGAGTTAACTGAAGAACCAGGGTGGAAGCTTTTCTTTGATGGAGCTGTAAATGCGAAGGGAGTTCGAATAGGAGCAGTACTTATTTCTGAAACAGGGCATCATTATCCTGTTACGGCCCAGCTGCGTTTCTATTGTACCAACAACATGGCTGAATATGAGGCATGCATTTTGGGCCTACGGTTAGCTGCATACATGGATGTCCAGGACGTCTTGGTCTTGGGAGACTCGGACCTCCTGGTGCATCAGATTCAAGGTGAATGGGAAACACGGGATTTGAAGCTTATACCATATCGACATTGTTTGCACGATCTGAGCAAGCGATTTCGATCAGTGGAGTTCAGGCACATCCCAAGAATTCACAATGAGGTTGCCGATGCTTTGGCCACTTTAGCATCGATGTTGTACCATCCAGACAAGATTTATGTTGACCCATTGCATATTCAGGTTCGTGATCAGCACGCTTATTGCAACAAGATAGAGGAAGAAATGGATGGCAAGACATGGTTTTATTGTATCAAGGAATACCTCAGGATGGGGGCATACCCAGAGCAGGCCACCGGAGATCAAAAGAGAGCCATTCGGCGATTGGCAAATGGGTTTTTCCTCAGTGGAGGAGTGCTGTACAAAAGAACCCCAAATTTGGGTTTGCTGAGATGTGTAGATGCTTGTCAAGCCACGGCAGTGATGACAGAGGTACATGTCGGTGTTTGTGGGCCACATATGAGCGGATATGTATTGGCAAAGAAGATCCTTCGAGCAGGGTATTATTGGCTCACTATGGAGCGTGATTGTATCAGTCTCGTGTGGAAATGCCATCAGTGTCAGATACACGGAGATCTGATTCATTCTCCGCCAATAGAATTGCATACAATGTCAGCACCCTGGCCACTTGTTGCATGGGGCATGGGTTGTCATTGGACCTATTGAGCCGGCAGCTTCCAACGGTCATAGGTTTATTCTGGTAACCGTCGATTATTTCACTAAGTGGGTTGAGGCTAAGACTTTCAAGTCGGTAACCAAGAAGGCAGTGGTCGATTTTGTTCATTCCCATATCATCTGTAGATTTGGGATCCCAAAGGTGATCATCATGGACAATGGTGCTAATCTTAACAGTAGTTTGATGAAAGAAGTCTGTCAACAGTTCAAGATTACACACCGTAATTCCACCCCATATCAGCCCAAGGTGAATGGAGCGGTTGAGGCAGCCAACAAAAACATAAAGAAGATATTGAGGAAGATGATAGAAGGGTCCAGACAATGGCATGAAAAGTTGCCATTTGCGTTGTTGGGTTATCGCACTACTATACGTACTTCAGTAGGTGCAACTCCTTATTCATTGTTATACGGAACTGAAGCGGTGATACCAGCAGAAGTTGAAATTCCGTCCCTCCGGATTGTCACTGAGGTTGGGATTGGTGATGATGAATGGGTCAAAGTCTGATTGGAGCAGTTAAGCTTGATTGACGAAAAGAGATTGGCAGCAGTATGTCATGGCCAGTTGTATCAAAAGAGGATGGCAAGAGCATACAACAAGAAGGTATGTCCCAGGAAATTTGAAATATGACAGCAGGTACTGAAACGAATCTTGCCACATCAGGCCGAAGCAAAGGGCAAGTTCGCCCCGAACTGGCAAGGACCGTTCATTGTAACCAGAGTGTTATCCAATGGCACTTTGTGTTTGACAGAGGTCGAGGGAAGATGTATCGACATGGCTATCAATTCTGATGCAGTCAAGAGATATTATGTATGATTTCCTTGATTGTACTTGTTTGTTGTTTGTTTGTTTGTACTTGGCATTTATCAGAGAATGAAATGACAGAGGAAATTCTTTATCCTATCCAAACACTTTAACCTTTGCTTTCCCTTTTGAGCCTTATTTATTCTTTCATACCCCTCTCTTGGAATCATTAATGAAAATGAAAAAAATGAAAAAGAGGAGAAAAGAGAAAGAAAGGAAAGAAAGAAAAAATAATGATAAAAACAAAAGGAAAGTCACAAGAAAAACAAAGGAATGTAGTGAAATACGTTCAACCTGATTCCTCAGAGAGGATACGTAGGCGCCTCACGGCTCGGTCATAGTGTAATAAAAATCAAAATCCCCCCCAAGTAAGAAAACTGGGGCAAAAGTTATGTTAGTAATTTCAGATTCCAAGAGTTGTAATGTTTACCCAATCAAAGTTATTTTGAAGTTTTGATATCCTCTTCTTTATCTCCACACCAAAAACCCATATTGATGTCCAAAAAGACCTCCCGATCAGTATCCGAGAGATGTCGAGTCAGGCAAATGAAAGCCGAGAATAGTGCATTGATTCCCGACCGAATAAGGATCATAAGCTGAAGAAATCTCCAGTAGAGGGAATCTTATCGATAACACTCCGATCCCCAGTCGAGAAAGGAAAATAAAATGAGAGAGTCTTATTGGTGAAAACCTTCATGGGCACTATAAGGCGACGAAAGATGAGAGAAACAGAATGAGAGAGTCTTATGGTGAAAACCTTCACATGCAGCATAAGGCAACGGGAGTTTGAGAGAGATGAGAGAGTCTCATTAGTGAAAACCCCTCGAAGGGCACTATGAGGCGGCAAGATAAGATTGGCGGAAAGAATCCGCATTTGGCAAAGAGTTGGGTGCCTGTTCATCCCCAGCAAAATGAGGCCATCAAAAAATTGATTGATTCAAATAGACTGGGTTGATTAATCCGGAATGCACAACATGATCGTTGGGATCGGTTATACCATGCAGATACGTTCTTTTCCTTTTCCCTCCCCCCAACATTTGTTCAGAAAAGACTTTATCTTTTCTATCTTTTTGAAGTCATCACTTTTCATTTCTTTGTTTAAAGACTTTTTCTCCAGCAGTTTGTTTGTGAGAAGAATTTTTCAGAGCTTACTACCAACCACCAAAATGGTGCGAAGCGAAATATGAATAGGCCAGAGATAAGGCAATAAAACGAAAAGATGTTTATTGCAAGACTATGTGATGGATTGGTCTATGATTTTAGGGAAAGTGTGGAGAAAAGCAGAAAAAACAATAGTTGAGAGATTTGTGAATAAGGATCCTCGAGAAGAGGGAGCCTACCTGGCAGACTGTTGACCGAGATGGTCGGACAACAGAGAGCGGGGAAGGGAGAAAGAAAAACCATGCCCCAGGAGGAATATCATCCCCGACAAATGATATCACCCCCAGCAAATAACAACATTCTCCCAAAAAGGTTTGGGAACGTAGAGAAAAGGAAAAACCATCCCCAGCAAGAGTGGCACGACCACTCAACACGCTTTAAACTAACAAATTTTTCTTTGATTTGAAGCAGGGAGAGGAAATGTTATTGATGGCGGAAAGACAGGCCACAAGGAAGATTATCAAACTGGGGCAGAAAATTTTCTCTCATTTCGAAACTTTTCTTGAAATCGGGTACCCACTTGGGAAAGAAAGGAGATAACTCAAAGTTTTAAGGGAATTGGTCTTTGAACCCATGAATCCCCAGCAGTTATCAGAAAGAACCCATAAAATCCCCAGCAGTAAACTAGGCTTAAAGAATGAAGATAATTCCCCAACAATTTGTCCCCAGCATGTTTCAGGGAAATGAAACACTAGGGAATACCTTTCACATTTCAAGCTGTCAGGTGCCCACCTGGAGAACAAGGGAATACATTTCAAATTCAGCAGCCAGACGCCCACCTGGAGAACAAGGGAATAAATTTCAAGCTGTCAGGCGCCCACCTGGAGAACGAGGGAAAACATTTCAAGCTGTCAGGCGCCCACCTGGAGAACAAGGGAATACCTTTCAAGTTTCAGTAGTCAGGCTCCCACCTGGAGAACAAGGTAATACATTTCAAATTCAGCAGCCAGGCGCCCACCTAGAGAACAAGGGAATACATTTCAAGCTGTCAGGCGCCCACCTGGAGAACAAGGGAATACCTTTCAAGTTTCAGCAGTCAGGCACCCACCTGGAGAACAAGGGAATACATTTTAAGTTCAGCTGTTAGGCGCCCACCTGGAGAACAAGGGAATACCGTTCAAGTTTCAGCAGTCAGGCGCCCACCTGGAGAACAAGGGAATACATTTCAAATTCAACAGTCAGGCGCCCACCTGGAGAACAAGGGAATACATTTCAAGCTGTCAGGCGCCCACCTGGAGAACAAGGGAATACATTTCAAGGTGTCAGGCGCCTACCTGGAGAACAAGGGAATACCTTTCAAGTTTCAGCAGTCAGGCGCCCACCTGGAGAACAAGGGAATACATTTTAAGTTCAGCTGTCAGGCGCCCACCTGGAGAACAAGGGAATACCTTTCAAGTTTCAGCAGTCAGGCGCCCACCTGGAGAACAAGGGAATATATTTCAAATTCAACAGTCAGGCGCCCACCTGGAGAACAAGGGAATACATTTCAAGCTGTCAGGCACCCACCCGGAGAACAAGGGAATACCTTTCAAGTTTAAGCAGTCAGGCACCCGCCTGGAGAACAAGGGAATACATTTCAAATTCAGCAGTCAGGCGCCCACCTGGAGAACAAGGGAATACATTTAAGCTGTCAGGCGCCCACCTGGAGAACAAAGGAATACCTTTCAAGTTTCAGCAGTGAGGCGCCCACCTGGAGAACAAGGGAATACATTTCAAATTCAGCAGTCAGGCGCCCACCTGGAGAACAAGGGAATACATTTCAAGCTGTCAGGCGCCCACCTGGAGAACAAGGGAATACATTTCAAGTTTAGCAGTCAGGCGCCCACCTGGAGAACAAGGGAATACGTTTCAAGTTTTAGCAGTGAGGCGCCCACTTGGAGAACAAGGTAACACATTTCAAATTCAGCAGTCAGGCGCCCACCTGGAGAACAAGGGAATACATTTCAAGCTATCAGGCGCCCACCTAGAGAACAAGGGAATACATTTCAAGTTTTAGCAGTCAGGCGCCCACCTGGAGAACAAGGGAATACATTTCAA
>MU722817.1:70334-88454 GCA_026770625.1 Nicotiana glauca
CATTTTTAACATTTAAGGTCTAGTTGTGTGATTTTATTTTAAATTGTTGCTTAATTATGCGTGATATTTATTATTTAGAGTTAATTAGTATTTTGAGTTAATGTTACAATTTAATTTAGGAATTTTGGTTTTTAGGAATTAAAAGAAAATGAAAGAAAAAGAAGAAGAATGAAAATAGTAGGCAAAACTCGGTTGGGCCAATTTCAATTTAAAGCCAAAGCCCAAATTCTTTCAAATGATCAAGTCCAGTTTTTCAAACTACCCAAACGATGCCGTTTAGGCGCCTTCAATCTGAGCCGTTGATCGAACTGATCGAATGGTCCATTGCAGCTCCCGTCCAAGCTCAAACGACGCTGTTTCATGTGAGTCAATCTAAGCCGTCTATTTCTATTGATCTAACGGTCCTGAGCTTCCAGTCCAACCCGGTCCATCTCACCCGGGTCGACTCAGTCTCTTAATGAGACCTAACGGTGTCGTTTCCCTTAAATGAAACGATCCAGGCCGTTGATCATGAATGATCCAACGGCCAAGATCAATTCCTCCCCCTACTATATATTCCCAATCTCCTACCCAGCCCCCCCAAGACAATCCCTACCTCTTCGTCTCTAAGCCTCAAAGACGAGCTCGTTTCCCTCCGCCTCGTTCCGTCACTGACCGCCCGCCGGAAATCGCCCACGGCGGCGGTCAGCCACCAAACACCTCCAAAATTACACCACATCTTCCCCTTGACCTCCTCTTTCACAATCCCTGCTTATTTTCTCTCGAATCCAAGCACAGCCCGTCGAATATTAATTTTAAGCCACGAACCCTAGCGCCGCCACAAGATTCTCCGGTGGCGGCGCCACCTCTAAACCGTACCAAATTAACACCCCTTAAACATCTAACCACCCCCAATCCAAATCCGTTAACCATTTGCTTTGAATCAACCTGCATCATCTCGAATCTTCATTTGAAGATTCGAGCAAAACTGGAACCTACCCTAACCAAGCCCAAATTCATACCAGACAACCCCCAGACCTCCCTCGTTACCAAGACAACGTTGGTTTGGTTCGAATCTGGCCAGAAATGTTCGAACCACAAATCGAACGTAAGAGCCCTAGAAAGTCCAAACTATGGGTTCTGTCCAAATTAAAGGAATATTTGGGGTCTAATAGACCTTAGTCGAAGTGTTCTCAGTTGAGAACCCTCGATTAAGGTCCGTTCGACCTCAAAGTGTTCGAGTCTGAGTTCGAACCTGGGTCGTCTAGTTTCTGAGTACTGAGGTATTTTTTCTTTTCCCCTTTGTTCTATGTTTATGTTTATATCTGTTTATCTGTTTAGTTTGGTTTATTGATTTTTCAATTTTTGTATCAATTGTTATGTCCATATCCAGACTTTTTATTTGGTTGATTCTTCTTCTTTCCATTGTTATATATGTGTTATAAACTGTATATTCGATTCGAATAATGTCGTCGAATAATTAGTTTCATAACTCTTGTCCAAAGCCACATGAATCACCTTGTTTGTATGTTTGATTATGTTTGTTTATCACCAATTGTGTATGTGTAATCGATTAAATAAGTGTCGTCAATTAATTTGCTTAAAAACTAGAAAAGCATGATAGTAGTCTATTTCTATTCATTTCAGTGTGCTTACTATCTTGCCTCTTTTCTGTGCCATTATTGTATTGAAATGAACCTGCTGGTGTGTTCAGTTTTCACCTTTGGAACCAAGCAACCTGTTCATTTATATGTTGCAATTTGTTCTCTTTGGTTATTCACTTGAACCTCCCTTCTTGATTCATAAATGCCTCAATTTTAGCTCAACTTTAGCAAATACCTATTTGATTAGTTGGTTTGAGTTGATCAGGATTGGTTCCCAATATGATTAGCTCATTCCCTTTGATTGATTACTTTCCTGATTTTTGATCTTCACCTTCTGCTTTGAAGCTACTGCCTGAACTTGTTTAGGAATTGGATATAGCTGTAGTAGTTTAGTTGATCAATTAGGAGTCAGGGATTAGGGTTATAACTTATATAGGTGTAACATCAGATTAATAAGGATTGGGGCAGGGCATGTAATACAGGGGATTTAAGGGGTAATATTGGGATTTAACAGGGCTGTAATTAAGACTAATTTAAGGGTCTGTCAAGTGGTTGTTTAAATACCATTAGTTTAATATCAATGGGGGACAAAACATAATAGCATGGGATTTATTTAATACCCCATGACCTTTGATTTAAACAATAGGGAACCAAGTGTAGGGAACCAAGTTAACTTGAATCAAGATAAGACATAGGAGTGGGGATTTAGAGGGGATGGGCAGAATTAGTTCTGGGGAGTTCAAGGCAGTGATAGGGGGTCTGTTTTGGTTATAAATAGAGTCATTTTTGACTAAGAGAGGGCTGGCTTTTGGATGAAAAAGAAGTCAGTTTAGTTTGAGAGCAAAAAGTGGGCTGGAATTTTAAGATAAAAACTCCAGAGATATCGAGTTTGAATAGGCTAGTTTTTTTTACCTCAAAGAGTTCAGTAAGTGTAGAGTGGAACATAGGTTGGATTTTGAACACTAAGAAAGTTCAGTATATAGAGAGTCTGAGGAACAGAAATTAGAAATCTATTGTCCTATCACACTGCTGGTTCACTCTGTTTCTGCCTGTGATTGTTGTTGGTATTTCTGGGGTTTCATTTGGTTTGTTTACTGAGTTTGGTTGGTTATTTGGTTATTGTTCCACTGGTTGTTGCTGGAATTTGTCCTGCTGGTTTCCAAATCTATTACTGGGTTATTGCATTACTACTTTGTGGGTTCGCTGTGCTGTATTGTTACTGTTGTTGCTGATCATTCCTTCTTCTTCTTTTGCTTCCCATATCAGGTACACTGCTTGTAATACTTCGATTTAAATCTGAGTTGAAGATAAATTGGAAATTGCTCGTCAAATTTAAGCTCATTTGTATAACGTTTATTGTGTACAATCCAGTAGCGTTAGCTAAGTAAATGTGGTTGATGATTAGATGCTGGTTTCGCATTATAAGAACAGGAGGTGCACATGGACTATAAGTAGTGATTTGGACTGTTAAACCATTAAAGGCTTTCCTATGTGGATCTCATAGTTAGTGGTTTGTTTTAACTTGTGTTAGTTCATATTATTAGAATAGTATATTTCGAATTCCAATTCAATTCGAACTAGACTGTGTTGGACTGATTAGTCATGTTTATTAATTGTAGCCTTAGTATAGTGGATATAAAAAGCAATTTAGTGTAGTATAGTATGGTTAATAAGTTGGGAATCAAAATCGAAAACAGTTTTTTTTAAACAAGTTTTGTGTTACAATTGTTAATCTTAACAGTTTAGTTATTGTTGTTAGCTTTAGGGTTTCACTGAATTCATTAGTAAAATGGTATGAATCTTCATTTAAATTTTAGGTTGTATTTTGACTGGCTTTTCACTTTCAGTAGTGTTTAAAATAATTCAGTAGTTAATAGTTAAAACAATCTCAGCCTCAAACCATGCCTCGCTCATTTGAGTAAAATAAAGTACTAATTTCAGTGGGTGTTTGATTTGGATTCAGTTGAAATAATGTGTTCAAGTTGTGATTTGCCAATTCAGGGGATTCGATCCTTTAGCCTCATGGACGAGGCCGGTTTTGTCACCGTCCATATTTGGGCCTACCTCAGGCCAATTTCCTGCGGTTATTGAGATACCTGGTCAGCATGCATGCCATACGGATTGGACCTTTGGACCCAAGTCTGAAATAACACTTGATTTGTTAGTGTTTACGCAACAGACTGAATCTCTTTTTATAACAAATTAATTAAGGTTTTTTTTAGAGACAAAATTAAATAGATAGTTGTAGTTGCTTTTAGGTTGGCTTTAAATTAAACGAGCCTAGCCTCGCCAAATAGAACGCACAAGTTGCGAGGCCCTCAATAAATGGATATAATAATTGTATAGACTTCGGGATCGGCCGCTCAGTGAATTTCACGGCTTTTTCCCCGAAAATGACAACGCGTTAGTCTCTTTAGGCGCGTACTTTAAATAACCTTACCTTTTTAAACTCGGGTGCACATTTATGTGACCCAAATCCAAATCTCAACAAAGTCAAAATGTGTCGATAATCACGGGTACATTGATTGTGATGTGGTTCGAGATGCATTTCCACGACGTTGTAATTCTTTTAAAAAATAATAAATGAGACGAGCCTCGCCAAACAAAACACACAAGCTGCCGGGCCCTCTATACGTGTTTGTAAGGTTACTTAAACTTTGGGATGGTCCGTTTAGCAAAATTTCACGGCCTTACCCAAAATAATGGTACGCTAGTCGCTTTAGGCGCGCCTTTAATAAATTACTTTCTTAAATTCTGGTGCACATTTATGTGACCCAAATCCAAATCTCAACGGAGTCGAAATGTGTCGATGACCACGGGTACATTGATGTGACATGGTTCGAGATACGCTTTCACGACGTTGCAATTCTTTGTTAAAATAATAATAATAATACTAAAAGCGGTTAAAGGTTAAAATTTGCACATAAGTTAAAGCATGTTATAAATCAGATAATTAATCCAAATATGACAGTTGAGCGACCGTGCTTGAACCACGGAACTCAGGAATGCCTAACACCTTCTCCCGGGTTAACAGAATTCCTTATCCGGATTTCTGGTTCGCGGACTGTTAAATAGAGTCAAACCTTTCCTCGATTCGGGATTCAACCGGTGACTTGGGACACCATAAATCTCCCAAGTGGTGACTCTAAATCTCTTAATAAACGAACCCCGTTTCGATTGTCCTTTAATCGAAAAAAACTCCCTTTACCACGCCCTTCGCGGGGGTGCGGTAGCGCCAAAAGGAGGTGTGACACTTGGTACCATAGGGTACCATCATCCATGACAAGGGAAAAATTTGTGGTCTTGTGTTTATGAATCCCCTCTTTCAGTTGTACCAATAATGGGTCGTTGAATTGCTTTTCCTTCACCTCCGCCACAAGCAATGATTTAACTCTATTCCGCACAATTACCCCTTTATCATTAGAGTCCGCAAGACGAACTCCCAAACTGGCCAATTGATGAACCTCCTAGACTAACGGTCTCTGATCTGCCCATAGATTTTCGACTAAGAGTGTCTGCCATAACATTTGCCTTTCCTGAGTGATAGAGAATATCAATGTCATAATCCTTGAGTAACTCTAGCCATCTTCTCTACCTCCGATTCAACTCCTTTTGCTTGAAAATATATTGAAGTCTCTTGTGGTCTAATATATCCACGTAGACCCCATATAGATAATGTCGCCAAATCGTTAGCGCAAACACCACTGTCGCAAGCGCTAAGTCATGAGTTGGATAGTTCTTTTCATGATTCTTGAGTTACCTGGAAGCGTAAGTTATAACCTTGTCGTGTTGCATTAACACACACCCAAGCCTAATCCTTGAAGCATCTCAATACACCACAAATCCCTCTATACCCTCTGGCAGGAACTTAACTGCTTTCTGGGTCAATTTAGTCAAGGGGGAGGCAAGAGTTGTAGTACCCAGCCAAACCCAAGCAACTGCGAATCTCTATTGGAGTGGTAGGTCTAGGACAATTCTTCACTGCCACAATCTTTTTAGGATTAACCATAATTCCTTCCATGGAGACGACATGACCCAAGAACGTGACGTATTCAAGCCAAAATTCACATTTCGAAAATTTTGCATATAGTGATGTTTCTGAAGAGTCTGCAGAGCTACACTGAGATGGTTAGCATGATCTTCTTGACTTCAGGAATATACGAGAATATCATTGAATGAATACTATCACAAAGGAGCCTAGAAAAGGCTTGAAGACTTGATTCATAAGATCCATGAAAGCTGTCGGGGCATTTGTTAGCCCAAAAGACATCTCTTGAAATTCAAAGTGCCCATACTAAGTCCTAAAAGTTGTCTTTGGAATATCCTGCTCCCTTATCTTCAATTGATGATACCCGGACCGCAAGTCAATCATTGAAAAACACATAGCACCTTGCAATTGATCAAACAAGTCATCTATTCTAAGGGGTATTTATTTTTTATTGTAACTTTGTTGTGCTGCCAGTAGTCAATACACATCCGCAATGACCCATCTTTCTTCCTTACAAACAAGACTGGTGCACCCCACAGTGACACATTCGGTCGGATGAAACCTTTTTCTAGCAAATCCTTTAGTTGTTCCTTTAGCTCTTTCAATTCTGCCAGTGCCATTCTGTAAGGTGGAATTGATATAGGTTGCGTGACTGGCATCACATCGATCCCAAAGTCAATCTCCCTGTCTGGTGGAATCGCAGGGAGCTCATCCGGAAAGACATTCGGAAATTCATTCACAATAGGTACAGAGTCAAGGCTAGGTGCCTCTGTATCGGTGTCCGTAACATGGACTAAATGATAGATACACCCCTTCTTGATCATCTTTGCGGCCTTAAGGTAAGAAATAAACTGACCTTTAGGCACTACATTATCTCCCTTCCATTCAACCACGAGTTCATTAGGAAACTCAAGCCACATAATTTTAGTTCAACAATCAAGCTTGGCAAAATAGGAATAAAGCCAATCCATTCCCATTATTAGATCAAAATCAACCATCCCTAATTCAATAAGATAGACAATGGTATCCCTACCACGCACCGTGACAACACAACTTCTATAAACTCGGGTAGCCAAAATTGACTCACCAACCGGAGTAGATACCGAGAATGGTTCATGAAGCTGTTCTGGTTCTATCCTTAATTCCATAGCAACAAAAGGGGTAACATAGGACAGGGTGAAACTGGGGTCAATAAGTGCATACACATCATAGGATTGGACAGTCAGAATACCTGTAACAACATCTGGAGAAGCCTCTACAGTCTGGTGACCACTCACAACATAGAACCGGTTGGGTCCTCCTGAACTTTGCACACCACCCCTAGCTGCACCTCGCCCTGCGGGCACTATGGTACCTCGAGCTTGAGAGAGGGCTGAAGATGTAGCAACTGTTGGACTGGATGAAGGTGTTGTTCCCCTACCCTCTCCCCGGCAGGATGCATGACAATGCCTCTAAATGTGGCCACTCATCCTGCATCCATAACATACGGGTAACTCCAAGTAGCAAACCCCTAAGTGCATCTTCTCGCACTTGGGGCACGGGGACCTCTGCTGCTGCTGGGATCTCTCTCATGGCCGACCATGCTGATGGGATCCTCTGTTGCCCTGACTAAGCCTAAAATGACTCCACTGCTGGTGGTGGCTGGGCCCTGATAGCGGTGCACAAGTTGAAGACTGTGCAACAGACCAGGACGACCCTGATATCCCTCCCCGAATAGCTGATCTACCCCCACCTAGTGAATCACCCATATTGCTCGTAGACCGGGTCTTTCTGTTACCCTCTCTCTCCATTATGTTCTTCAATTTACGGCTCTTTATGGCCTGAGCAAATGCCACCATCTTCCCATAATTCATGTCAAAATTCAATGTGGCTATAGAAGCCTCATTAATAGTTAAAGGATTAAGACCCTGAACAAACCAGCGCACCCTAGCCTCCATTGAGGGCAACATGTGAATAGCATACTTGGACACGCGGGCAAACTCCATATGGTACTCCCACACACTCTCCCACCCTGTTTCAGATTTTCATACTCCACTGCACGGGCTGCCTTTGTCTCAAATGGTAGGAAATGATCTATAAAGTCATCAACAAACTCACTCCACCTTGCCGGAGGGCTCCGCTCCTCGTGGGAATCTTCCCATAACTCAAATCACGCATAGGCAAGCCCTTTCAGACAGTAGGCAGCCAACTCTACTCCCTCTGTCTCAGTTGCACGCATAACCCTGAGGTTCTTGTGCATCTCATCAATAAAATCCTGAGGGTCTTCTTCTGGATTAACACCCATAAACACTGGAGGGTCTAACAGAAGAAATCTATTCACCCTGGAACTGGTGGAATCCCTTTGCTGGCTAGATAAACTGGGTGCAACATTTGACCTGTGGTCCTGAGAGGCCACTAGTTGTGTTAACATCTGAACAACTCCCATAAGATCCTCATTAGACATACCAGAACTGGAAGCTGGGCCTAGAGGCGGGACATGAGTATCAATAGGAGGGATAGTAATATCCTCCGCAGGTGTAGGAACTAGGGTAGTTTTTTCTGGAATAGGATAACCAGACAGGGTGATAATAGGGCGACTACCCTCACCCACAGTATCAAGCAATGATTCATCAGCCACTCCTGAGGTGGCATTGGCTCCTTGGCCAATTCTCGCTCTCTTCTTAGGTTCCATTTACTGAAAGATAGAGCAATGCACTAGTTAGAGGGGGGAAATATCTTCACAATTACCACTCGATCTAGAATATCAATGAAGGGTGTTATTCCTAATTCCTAAGTAGCCACCAACTTATAGATGTGGTCGACTTCACGCTAATAAGAAGGACTCTACTAGACATTACTCCGAGATGTCCTAGGATACTTTAAAATCTTAGGCTTTGATACCAAGTTCGTCACGCCCCAACCTCGGGAGGCGTGACCAGCGCTCAATTGAGTGAACCCCAACTGAGCAAGCCTTATTAACACCTTTCTACCCCAAATCAATATAGTTAAGGGAACCACGCTATCATTTATTTAGACAATAGTAAAATTTGAACATTCACATTGTTAAACCATTTTCATGCCACAATCCTTAAACCATGGTTAAGTTTTCAAGATTTCATATAGTTATAGTTTAGAAGAGCTAGAGTATAGAGTTACAAAATGGTTCATTGACCTATCCAACACCCGTAAATAACCCACACCAATGTCTACAGAGCCTCTAAAGATACAAAAGACAATAATGACAATGCCATTAACAAGGCCTCGGCTATACCTCGAAAGTGGATATCTATAACAAAGGCGTACAACATAACCCCTTGAAGGAAAAGGGGCTCGCCAAGACATTGAGAGGAGGATGCTCTGTTATGCGTGATCGGCACTATCAGATATGGATCCACCTATATTCATTTAAAAATGTAGTACCCCTGGAAAAATAGACGTTAGTACCAAGGAATAGTACTAGTATGTATAACTAAAGACCATTTTGTTAGAAAGAACAACCATACAAGAGTAAAGAGGAAATCGTAAAGACAACAAAATTTCAAATAAGCACCATGTCAACAATATAAGGAGGTTCATATGATTTTCACATAGTTTCTGAAATTTTAGATTGGAGCATCCCACACTGTTGCATCATTATCCATATTACCACCACTTCCTTGAGCGGAGTCCGATCATGGCCCGATCGGCTAAGTCGACTCCCCGAGACGTTACCATTATTTCGTTCACACTCCCCAGTTTCAATCATCAATACATTACCACCATGTATATACATCATGGCGTCCGATCACGACCTGATCGGCTAAGCCGTCTCCCCGAGACGTTACCATTTTCCGTTATTCATCTCACTTCGATCTTTGGTTATACATGTATTAGTTTACCGGCACTTGGGGCCACAATTTCCACATTCCATAACTCACGTTTCACATTGTTCCCATTTTCAACATTTACTTTGCCACTTAAGATCATAGGCACATACAAAAGCAATTTAAGTCATAAGCACATAGAGGAATTCGTCAAGTTTGGCATATTAGTCCCAAAGTAACCTTGGCATGACATTTAGGCATTTAGTACATAGATCATGTTCTCCACACATACTCTAATTACAAAGAATAACACATTAAACATATGAAGAAGTACCTACCACATACATTTTCATAGCATTAATTCACTTAATATAACAAGTACTGCATCAATCATGCTTCGAACTTACAATATTTACACGGGCACCATGGAAGCACAATTTCTAAGAGGAGGGGGTTTTAGCTATACATACCTCAATGGAGCTTTCCATAAAATTTTATAATAAATTTCGGGTCTCATAGCACTTCAATCTATTTTATATGAATTGCAAATTGAACCAAGAATTAGAGGCATGATTAGGATTCTAGTTTATTCGAGTATATTACCAAGCACTAAGTGTGCACAACGATTCTAGGACACTTTTGTGAGAGATTTTCATCATCATATATCTTAATTGTTATCTTATGGGTTCAGAACTTCCCCATACCCATCATCTTTTATGCATGCAAGATTATCAACTCTTATACCCATGAACTCACTTTCTAATCACTTGCTTTAATAGAAATTTCGAAACTTTAGACAAGGGTACAAGTTCGTACCTCTTGGGATGAAGACCTAGTAACTTCAATTGACAATCTTCAAGGATTTGGGGCAAGTATTGAGTGGGGACTTGATGAAGATTACTCCCTCTCACTCTAGAACTCCTTCACTATATATATGCAGTGAAATAAGAGAAAAATGGTCTAATGGGGTGTTTTTAATGAGATGGGGTCGGGTTTTAAAAGTTAGAAAATAGGAGCCCCGACTTAGATCTGTGATCGCAAAGTGTACATATGGCCCGCAGAATGGACCGCAAAAATTCTCCCCAAAAAATAAACAATATGCCCGGGTATGCGATAGGAATGCGGTCCGCATACCTGTTCTGCGGTTGCGTAATGCACCGCAGAACTGCCCCTTACAAAATCCCAAGGGAATTATGCGATGATTATGCGGCCCGCATAGTGATTATGCGATTGCATAATTGGCCGCATAGTTGAACTCAAATTATCAATCACACTGCCTCACTTTGTGATGACTATGCGGTCCGCATAGCTATTCTGCGATTTCATAATGGACCACAGAAATGCAATTTTTTGGAAAATATTATTCCTTCACTTTTTAATGCATAGATTAGTCCAAAAGGTTTGAACCGCGGCGAGCAAGTTGGCCGCGAAGAATTTTACACGTCTCTAACACATATTCCTAATTTAACACTATGAGCTTTTGAGTTTTGAGTAGAAGTTTTCACGGGGCCGTACACAAACTACATAGAGAACCAGATTCTCTATTAGTTTCCACAGACAACACACACACTACAGTAAGTGACACAGAGAAATTTTACATGGAAAATTCCCAGCTCAACGAGATTAAAAATTGCGACCTACCTTTATAGGAATTCAACTTCATTACTGAGCAACTTTAGATTACAACCTATGTAACCTAGGAATTAACCTCTTAATCCCTTACTAACTTGTAGCACTCTAATACAAGTCACTTTGTAATAACTCTATTACAAAGGCTTTACAACTCGACTAACTCTAGCCAAGACACAAACAGAAAGATTTATGATTTACAAAAGGTTTCCCACGCAATGTTTCTAACTAAGCTAAGTTGGAATTACAAGTAAAGAACTTTAACAAAGGTACAACACAACTAAGAACATATAATAACTCAATGTGGGGAACTGGTCCGTTGCTATGTTGTTCTTTGTTCTTGATGCCCTGGAGAGTCACTTGCAAGATGATAGATCACTTGAAAGAATATGTTTTGATCCTTGAATGTGCAAGTGATTTTGTTTTACCTTCCTTGATGTTAATAATTCATTCGTGACATCACTTAGAATGATGTAAGCAATTTAGGTAAAGGGCATTCCCCATAAAGTTGACTGTTGCACTATTACTGTAGTGTAGCGTGTGCAGGCAACAACTTCTTTTTACAGCTAAGACAATTGACTTGTACAGTCTCCTCGAGAACTGGTAGTTATCTGTTCCCTCTGTTGTTCCTTTGACTCTGAAGAGTTGAACTGTGTCCCCAGATGGAGACTTGTTGATCTTTAAGTTCTTGAGGATGTGTATTAGGTTCCTTATCTAGTTCTTATTAGTAAGTTTGTTAGACTAACAAAATATAACAGGGATACACATATAATCTATCAATTTCACCCTATTTGATGATGACAAACTTATAATTCAAGTTTGCATTAAGAACCAGAATGACATTGGCATTTGCCATATTCCCCCTGAATTTGTTTCCCATCCCGTTCCCCCTGAATTATTTGCCATATTGCCCCTGAATCTGTTTCCCATCCTGTTCCCCTTGAATTATTTTCCCCCCTTTTGGCATCATAAAAAGATTAGTAACATGCTTTAAGCAAAAAGAAGTCTAGCTTGAGTTAACTCATGCCACTCACGTACACACAACATGACTAAAAACAGAGCATAAAAGCAAAGCATATACAGCAAAAAGGGAAAAGCTTCCATTAAACAATATGGATTCTAGGACAGGGAGCAGATTCAATTGTGACGACCCAAAGGGTCATCACCTATTTTCTCTCTTTTCCGCGCTTCTGAGGCCTTAAAAACCTCAATTTTAGTCGCCTCAATTTGCGTGCGTAGTCCGGGCGCATAGCCGGAAAGCTTAAATATGAATTCTGTGTAAAATTTATCAAAATTAATATAATTAAAGTTAACTTTGGTCAAAATATGGGTAAACGGACCCGGACCCGTGAATTGGTGGTCCCGGAGGATCCGTAAAAAAATATGGGACTCGTGCGTATGCCCGAAATCAAAATCTGGGGTCCCGAGCCTGATAAATGAATTTTTAAAAGAAATAATTTTTTCTGAAATTTATATGGAAATTTGAAATGAAAATGGATTAGAAGACTGTGGTATCGGGCTCGTATTTTGGATCTGATGCCCGGTACAAGTCTTATATATGGTTTAAGCGATTTCTGTGGAATTTGGTTGAAATCGGACGTCATTTGTCGTGTTTCGGATCTAAATATCTAAAAGTGAAAGTTTAAGAAGTTTGATGAAAAGTGATGATTTTGAGGTTTGATTCCTCGTTTATTATGTTATTTTGGCGATTTGATCGCATGGTTAAGTTCATATGAGGTTGTTTAGTTAGTGTACATGTTTGTTTAGGAGCCCCGAGGGCTCGGGGGTGATTCGAAGGTAGTTCGGGGTGTTTTGAACTTAGTAAAAAGTTGCAGAAAATCTGGTGTTTGTGCACAGGGATTTCCTTCTCCGCGTTCGCACTCTTCCCCTCGCGTTCGCGTAGATCTGTGTATTCCTCCTTCGCGTTCGTGTCTTGAACCTCGCGATTGCGTTAGCCAAATTCAGGACCCCAGTTGTTTCCTCTTCGCGTTCGCATCAAACCGTTCGCGAACGCGTAGCCCTGCAGCCTTACTCAATGTGTTCGCGTGGCCCCTCACGCGTTCGCGTATAACAAAGTCCTGGACCCAGCCCTTCCCTTCTACGCGTTCGTGATAAGCCTTCCGCGAATGCGATGCTTCCCAGTCTTCCTTCTCCGCAAACGCGACCCTCATGTCGCGATCGCGTAGGGCAAATTCGCGCAATTATTATTTTAAGTTCAGAAACAGAATAATCGCGGGTTTCACTCAAATTTCACACGAACTCTCTTCTCCCCCAAGCTCTAGGAATCCATTGAAGCCACCATTCTTCAAGACCACTTGGGTAAGTAAATTCCCACTCATTTCCTTCATTTTCCTTCATTAATTAGTGAGTTTCTAGGCCTAAATCATGTAATCTAGGGTTGAAATTGGGTAGAGTCAGGGTTTTTCAATTTTCTTTGATTTAGACCTCGTTTTGGGGTCGAATTTGAAAACAAATTGTATATTCGGGCTCGCGGGGGAATGGGTGCTATGAATTTGGTTCGAACCTCGTGTTTTGACCAAGTGGGCCCGGGGTCGATTTTGGAATTTTTGGAAAAAAGTTTGAAAATCTATATTTAGGCATTGGGCTTGATTTATTTAGCTATTATTGATACTATAAGGTCGTTATTTCATAGATTTGATTGAGTTTGAGCCAAATTCAAAAGGGGAAGCGGTCGTTGTGGATTGATTCTAGCCGTGGAAGTTGAGGTAAGTGTTTGGTCTAACTTTGGCTTGAGGGAATAGGAGTGGAGTCTTATCTGCTAATTGTTAATTGTCGAGTACAGTGTATAGTCATGGTGACGAGTATCTATACACTGGTGTCTAGCATGACCGTGTGTCCTTATATTGAGATTACCCTAAATTTGTTGTGATTCTTCCATGCTTATTTGATGATTTCTATATACTGTAAAGAGCATGAGACAGAGATTATGATTACTAAACTCCGTGGAGCGTTGGTTCGAGTTGTGTTACGGATTGAGACGGTATATGATATGAAATTGCTCTTTAGAGCGATGGCTCGAATGAAAGTGTATTATAAGTGAGAAGTGTAAGAAAGAGAAAGAGTTGATGGTTACTCCCTTGCCGGGACGTGTTATTGGTTTTGTTGACTTTTCTCTACCACAACAACCATTAGATCTACCACAACAACCATTATATCTACCACAACAACCATTAGATCGTCCCTCTCATGTTCTATATTTGCAATTTTTTCATCTAAGCTTCTCTTTCTTCAAGTTCTCTATTGTTTCCTTTAAATCAACCACAATGACTACTAGGTCATCTCTAGACTGTTTTGCTTATCCTAATTCCTAGTTAAAGCATCTTTATCATTTATAAGACTATCATAAGCTCAATTAACATATTTGCCAAAGACATGAGTTTTTTAGGAGAATAAGATTTCAGATTTCTCTAAACATCCAGAAAATTTACCTCTTCATCGTCATCATCTCCATCATCATCAAGGCAGAGATTGAGTAATACTCGGTTGCTTCACTTTCTACTGCCATCATTGAACTATCACCATGATCCATTTCTTCTTCAGATTTGCTGGAGGAGTCTCCCCATACAGCAAGAGCTTGCTTCACAACATTGTCAGTGCATTTTTCCTCTTAAAGCGTTTATCAGGAACCGAGTTCCTCTTGGCTGCTTTATCAAAGTTGTTTTTATACTGATCTTGCTTTAGGAGAGGGCAATCCTTGATGAAGTGTCCCAGATTGCCACATTTATGACAGAGGTCATAATTTTTTGCTTGATAGAACTGCCCCTTTTTGGGATGCCTCCATTCCTACGAACCATTTTCTTGAATCTTCTTGTCAAGTAAGCCATATTACCATCCTCACCATTTGAATCATTATTGTCTGTCTTGAGGACCAGGTTCTTCTCCCTTTTGGGATCTCTTCTTTCATTGTCCTTCTTTTTCTTCTTCTTCTTCTTCATTTCATATGTTTTCAAATTTCTAACAAGCTCATCTATGGTTAGTGCCTGCAATTCCTTTGCCTCTGTGATAGCGTTCACCTTGTCGTACCATGAGCTAGGTAGGACACTGAGAATTTTCCAGACAACCTTGTTTCTTGGAATGATTTCCCTAAGAGCGTGAGGATCATTAATGATAGAGGTGAAGCGAGTATGCATACCTTGAATGTGTTCATCGTCCTTTATCCTGAAGATCTAGTATTCAGTTGTAAGCATGTCAATCTTTGATTGCTTGACCTGTGTTGTTCCTTCATGATCTGTCTAAAGAGCTTCCCAGATTTCTTTTGCTGATTGGCATGTTGATATCCTGTTATATTCATCAGGACCAATGTCACAAACAAGAATTTTCTTTGCACTAAAATTCTTTTCTATGGCCTTTCGATCGGCACCATTGAATTCCTTCCTCATTTTAGGAATGGTTACAGGTGGGTCGCTAATAGTATTTGTAGGAACAAAGAGTCCATCACAGATGACATTCCAAATCTCGGAGTCTTCAGCCATTAAGAAGTCGTGCATCCTAGGCTTCCACCATCCATAATATTGGTTGTTGAGCCTTGGTGGTCTGTAAGTAGACTGGCCTTCTTAGAGTTTGGCGGAGCATCCATGAGGATCCTTTCTAGGTGTTATCCTGATAGAAAGCACTTGCACTGATACCAATTGATAGAATTTGAGGGTTCGCCAAACTATATATAGAGAACTGGGTCACAGAACGCACGCATACTGCAGTAAGTAAATGACACAGAGGAATTTTATGTGGAAAATTTCCAGCTCAAGGGGATTAAAAACCACGACTTACCCTTGTAGGATTTCAACTTCACTACTGAGAAACTTTAGATTACAACCTATGTAACATAGGAATTAACCTCTTAGTCCCTTACTAACTTGTAACACTCTATTACAAGTCACTTTTGTAATAACTTTATTACAAAAACTTTACAACTCGACTAACTCTAGCCAAGACACAAACACAAGGGTTTATGATTTACAAAGGGTTTCCTATACAATGCTTCTAAATAAGCTAAGTAGGAATTACAAGTAAAGAACTTTAACAAAGATACAACACAACTAAGGACATATAATAACTCAATGAAGGGAACTAGTTCGTTGCTATATTGTTCTTTATTCTTAATGCCTTGGAGAGTCACTTGCAAGATGATAGATCGCTTGAAAGAATACTTTTTGATCCTTGAATGTGAAAGTGATTTTGTTTTAACTTCCTTGATGTTAATAAGTCATTTGTTACATCACTTAGGATGATGTAAGCAAGTTAGGTAAAGGGAATTCCCTATAAAGTTGACTGCTGAACTGTTTCTGTACTATAGCGTGTGCAGGCAACAACTTTACAGCTGGGGCAGTTGACTTGTACAGTCTCCTCAGGAGCTGGTAGTTATTTGTTCCCTCTGTTGTTCCTTTGAATCCGAAGAGTTGAATTGTGTCCCCAAATGGAGACTTATTGATCTTTAAATTCTTGAGGATGTGTATTAGGTTCCTTATCTAGTTCTTATCAGTAAGTTTGTTAGATCATCCGAATATAACAGGGATACACATATAACCTATCAAGTATGTTGTCTAGTTGTTGAATAAAATTTTAAAGTATGGCATAAAGTAAAGAGAAGTGTGTGTTGAAGGCATACGCTAAAGTTTATTTGTTGCTATCAACCATAGTCATAGGTATGGTGTGCTTCAGATGTGCTAAAAGAAAATAAAGTGCTCAAGGTTAGTGTGAATTGGTGGTTGACTCGAGGACGAGCATCATTTAAGTGTGGGGTAGAAATGTGTGGACAAAATGATATATTTTTAGTACATTACTCATATTACATATTGTTAGTTTAGTGGTTAATTGTGTGACGTTTGATCTAAATTATGTTGTTTTATGTGTAGGAGCATCGGAAGACAAAGATGAGTGAAAGTTACACAAAAAGATGATGGAAATGCATGAAAAGAGCACAAAAACACCAAGTACCCAAATCGTGCTACATACCAAGCATAGATAGCTCTTAGCCAGCTTGACCGCGCTATAGGCCAGGCGTAGCTAGCTCCGTAGCAAGGCTGACCGTTGTATAAGCCTGGCCTCGCGAGGTCTACAGCACGGTGATCAAAAGTGCGTGAATTAAAAGACTTCGACCAAGATTTAGACTCAAAGACTTCAACCCTAGCCTATAAATACTCCCTAAACATGTCTAAGAACTAAAGGACATTTTGAAAGGGGGTTTCGGCCTAAGGAGGCAAGAACACACTAGGATCAAGGTAGAGAATTCTTCTACGAGTTTTTCACTTCCTTCTTCCTATTTTCATTATTGGTTATGGATTCTAGTATTATAGTTTTGCATACTATTATGAATAGTAATTTGTTATCTAGGATTTTGGTGGAACCTTTTGTAGGATGAATTCTTGTTACGTTCTTATATAGATTTATCGTTGATCTTTTTCTACTTGTTCCACTATATTTCTGTTGTTGTTAATTGAATAGTCTTAATTAACTGTGCCTATTTAGTGTATATATTGCTTGAGAGAGAGAGAGAGAGTACATATTTAGGTATTTGTTGAACAACATCACTCCTAACGTATGTGAGAGATCAATACAGAGGGTCTAAAGGCGGGATAGAGATTAAAAAACATTGGTGCCATCATAGTGAGCGGTGAATTAATGTCGGCTAGCGTAGTTAGAGAGAATATATCTAGTAAATTGTGGTAATTGCTCGAGAGAAAATTACAACACTGTGAGCACGTGATTTTTGCTCTATGTGAGGATCACTCCCAAAAATTCAAAATAAAATAGTTTTGTGTTGTGTGATTTTCTGTGAATTTTTTGTTATTTGTTTGCATTTGTGTATGCATGTTTACTTGTTTAAATTAATTAAAAACACAAAAATATTGCAGTCAGGACTCAATTCTACAATTAGAAATTAATTAGTATTTTTTGTGATTTAGGATTTAAATAGTTTGATTAATTAAAAGATAAAGAAAATAAAGAGAAAAGGGAGCAAACCGGACCGGGCCATCAAAATTAAACCTTATCAGGCCCAGATGTGAACCCCTGCCCGGTCCAATGAGACTTGGCCAATACGACGTCCGAACGACGTCGTATTTGTCACGTTTCCTTTGAACCGTTAGATCACACCGGTTCAATGGCCAGGATTAACCGA
>MU722818.1:3403-24188 GCA_026770625.1 Nicotiana glauca
TCCACAAAATTTTTAAAAAAAAAATCGGACAGTGTTGGGGTTGGGGGTTACTAGAAGAAGAAGCAAAAAATTTTAAATTGGAGAGGGTCTATCGAGGAAGAAGACGAAGTGGATTAATATAATGGGGTATAGCGTATGATGTTAAAACGCTATATATATAGCGTATAATTTGAACATGCTATATATAGAAGTCAAATCGTCTGACACATATAGCGTATGACTACAGAACGTTTTACCTTAACGGCAGACGTTACCGTTAAGGTATAGCATTATGTTGTTATACGTTATATATAAAAATGTCTCCTTATTTTTTTAAACACCTATTAAGGTGTTTTGAGCCCAAAAGGATAATATATAGGTTCCAGACTCGTACCTTTTTTAAATTATCTATAAATTGCCGAAAGATTGTCACTTAGAAATCAGTTAAAAAACTGTCACTTGGAGACGAGAATTTGGGAGATATTTTATTGTGTTTCTCATACAACAGACATTAGTTGTGTAAGGTTCCTTTTTATCTCACAAATTTGTGAATCCCAATCTTACATTTTTGGGTGCACAAAAATTCGGGTCCATAAAACCGTGAGACAACAAAAATGCCTCATAAACACAAAACAAAAATTTTCCCAAGACATTTTATTGTGCGCCTCATACAACAAATATTAGTTGTGTGATGTTCCTTTTTGTGTCACAAATTTGTGAGCCCCAATCTTATATTTCTGGGTGCACAAAAATATGGGTCCACAAAACTGCGAGACAGAAAAAAATGCCCCACACAACTAGTATTAGTTGTATGAAAATTTATCTTCTTCCCTTTGTGGTAAAAAAGTTTGATTTATCTCAATCAGATACGAAAAAATGAAAGGAGAAAAAAAATAATCAGCCAATATTTAAAGAAAATTTGCATATGCAGTAGTTAATTGTCATTATGTGGCGCCTAAATATTAACATAGCATGGCAGATTCAATAAAATTCCCTAAAATCAAACGACAATAATCAACTCTAACATATCATTCCTATTTTTTCTTCCATAATTAAATACCCAAAGATAACTTCTCAAACAAAGGCAATGAATCATACACCTTAAAGTTAGGATTCATACACCTAAATTTAAGGATCTGTTTAATTATTTTCTAAAGAAAATGAAACAATATGGCATATAGTTTTTTTCTTTTATAATTCAAATTAGGATACTACATATTCTGTTTTAACATGTTACAAATTTGTCGGTGGACCGAGAATCACATTTGTAACTACCCAAATAATCTCTTCTTTTTTCTTGCTATAAAATATTCTCCTTATATATTTTCTTTCATTTTGCATCATTTAAAATATGAAACTAATAAATCTAGAATATATAATCTATATTTATATTTATATTTATATTTATACTATATTAAAAGCACGAAGACCATTAGCGAATATTGTTCCCAAACGCACACGCAAGTATACGTGGTCGACAAGTAATATAATGATAAGTTGAGTGTCGAACCCACATAAACTTGTATAAACTACTCACTAAATTACTAAAATTGTTATTCAATCCAGCTAAAATCAAAGTCCAATAAGATGATTATATTATACTACAATTCTAAATAATAACTAAATTATCAAGTAATGAATTGATTGTTGTGTATTTAGTAGAGACAAGTATTTCAGGGTTGTGATCGATTCACCATTCGTATTGTGTTCTAATTAACTCTCCCCTTCACATAATTCACTCATGGTTGCTAATTAATCGATAAATGCTCTCATAGCCTTCTCCCGAAGTACTACTCACCTATTCTCGATAGATTAACGCCTATATTCCTATGAAATCAATCTATTAAGAACGCATTAAGATTACGATATTTAATTAAGCACGGTGACTAGGTATATTCCTATCCTAACCACAAATCCGCTCCCCTAAGGGTTAAGATTATGCTCTCTTCAATTCTTCTCTAATCTAAATACTGCTTTCCCAAGCATAACATGGATAGTAAATAGAACCTAACTGCTAGCCACACAATTAAGCAATTAAACACAGAATTAAAGAAACAACTATATATTGGTGAATTATAATCAAGGTCAAGCTAATATCAAACAACAATATTCATGGCTAAATCACAACCCCAGAATAATGGGTGTTTAGCCACTCATGATGTAATAAAACAATTGCATAATTGTTGAATCAATTGAAAATACTAGAAAAAGATGAAGAAAACTGAGAATTCTCCGCTTCCTCACGATCCCGTGTGTGTTTTTACTCCAAAGTGGCGTCTCCCCCTTCAAAAGTAGGTTTAGTCTTATTTTTATACGTGTTGGGTAGTTCTAGGGCCGAAATAAATTTGTCCCAGGCGAAATAGGACACATTTCACGTCACGGTGCCCAGCCCAGTGCCAGCGCCCTCCACGGCACCCCATTATTTGTGCACACTGTTTTCAGCGCCACATGTGGTGCCAGGCGCTGCCTGTGGTGCCCAACTGGCCCTTTTTCCCTGTTTTGTTCGTTTTGGCTCAAATGTTGCGTATTTAGCCCCGTTCCGTTTGGAATTTGGAAAAAATGTAAAACATGAAAGTTATAGCCCTTTGAGTTAGCTTTCCAACCATATATTGTGGAAACCAAATGGAGTTCTGAACAAAAAATTATATCTATTTTACTAGACAGTGTGCAGTATGCCTACTCGATTCTTCGTTTGCTCTAACTATCATCCGTTGACCCCTAAACACGATTCCTGCTTAATTCCTTGAGCTTTTACTCAAATTTCAAAGCTCCAAATCACTTAAATTCATTCTGTAATATCTATATAGTTCGAAATCACTCCTACAAGGCATAAAACACACAATTAGTACAAGACACTAGCGATTAAAGCTCAAACTCAATCAAAGTGCAGTAAATTTGAGTGTAATAATTGACTAAAATACGTAATTATAGCCTATCATCAACACCCCATACTTAAATGTTGCTCGTCCTCGAGCAATGGGACTATCTAATAAACAAGAAAGTTTACAACATTACCAATCATTCATGAGATCATGTACCCTCGCCAACAAACAAAAGAGTGACTATAGATAGTGCATACATTCAACTATACTTTTGAATATAGATTAAGGATATCGCACAATTGAACCAAATTCACTCACTCTCACAAAGAATTCATATGCATCTCGTGGTCATACCATAAGCTTTCCCGTAGTGTATATCTCTACTAATTTAAGCTAGCCAAATCTAGGATCAATTAGGACTTTTAAGGTTGTAATGTAGGCTAAGAGACGAGTAAGATATATTTTGGAATAGTGTCTAACCTTCCTAAGTACTTTAATACACTACATTTACAATTCAAGCTCGTATTCTTCTCAACCGATTCACTTGCCACATCCAACATAGCCCTCTTTTCAGTTACACACTTCTCTATTTTTCACTAGCACAAATCAATAAGAATTGGAGGTATTTTATGTTTCTACGTACTTTCACTATCAATTTTTTTTCTTTAAATTTTTCTTTCTCTTTTTTTTTTTCTTTTTTCACACACTCCATACAATAAAGTTCATCGGCTAGTGACCTTTAATTTCAACTTTAGTGCACCAACGGGCCCTTCCATGATTCCACTCAAAAGCTACTCCCCTATCTCTAACCTTACTTCTTTTAGCGACTAAGTGCCTTAGGAGATAAAGGTTCAATCTATATCAAATTAAGAACAAAATATGAGTATGGCTTGTAATGTGGGTGCCAAAGAAAGGTCTATAGGCTCAAAGGGGATAGCAACGGAAAATTTTATTTTAATGTGACAAACACATCCATGATCAGGCAAGAAAATGCCTACATCATCTCCTAGATTAGCACAACTTACAATTTCACTTCAATTAACACACGGGGCAAGTTCTAGACTACACAGGATAGCACAGAAAATCATAAATCCTCACACACACGTTGCACATGACTCAATAAAGATGGTTCTATTCAACTCTCAAGTCAAGCAAGCACAATTAAATGAGAACTTTAAGCAACATTCCAATATGTAGCATACAAGTCAAACAACTGAGAAAAGGCGTCACAAAATAGGCTATTTACTTTACTTAGGCTTCACAATTCAAACCAAATATACGGGAAACAGAATGTATGTCCTAGCCTAACGTGCCAGCATCAACCATATCAATGAGTATCTCGGAGCGACTCAGTTTCTTCCTAAACTACTCCTAAAAAAAATAAGTACCCGGTTCGAGCTACACCCTCGGAAAAGAACCGGCGCCCAAAGAAAAACTAAGGGATACTACCTAACTATCCTAAAAACAACAAATCTTTTTTGGTGTTTTTAAATCGGACTTTATCCCTCGAGAAAATTGTCCAAAAGATCCATCGTCGGAAAAAATCCGAACTTTTTCTAAATTTTTTTTTCTTTTCAGTTTTCATTTTTTTTCTTCAAGTAAACCTAGACTATTTCTACTACGAGTTCTAAAAAAAAACTAACTTAAAAAATAGTTTTATACAATTATACTTCAGAAAGTAGTTTTCTCACCCCACACTTATATTATGCATAGTCCTTGATGCATGATCATAGAGAAAAATAATAAAACAAAGGTTAGAAATACTCCCTGAGACCCTCTCAGGCCTAGCTCGGACATGATCCTCAATATTAATGGTCGGGACGACCTCACACTGTCACGACCCCCATTCACCTTCCATGAACATGTCGTGATGGCACCTAGTTCCTACAACTAGGTAAGCCTAACAGTGCAAAACAATTTAACATAATTTGAGAAAACAGCTAATTAAGACTGAATAACTGAAAGAAATATGTATATAACTTCCACTCGACATATATAACTCATAATAAGTGCGGAAGTCAAAATCTCAACCCAAAACTCAAAAATTCATGGGAACCACAGGCTAACAGGAACATAGTACGCTGTTCTAACTCCAGAATATCTAAACAACTGAGATAAAAGAAATAAACTAAATACTAAAGCTAGAACAGAATAGAGACTCTTGATTTGTGAACGCGGCAAATATACCTCGAAGTCTCCGTGTATCTCCTCGCCTCAAGGATAGTGCGCTTGAGTAGAGGTACCTGGATAATCTACACATGAAAAAAATATGTGCAGGAAGGGCATGAGTACTCCACAACGGTACTCAGTAAGTGCCAAGCCTAACCTCGGTTGGGTAGTGACGAGGAAGGTCAGGGCCCTACTGAGGCAAAATATAATAATAATTAACAATATGAAAAACCTGATAGAAATAATGAATACAGCAATGAGATAGGACAGGTTAACGAGGCAATAACAACTACACAAGAACATAGTAAACACAACTCAATACCAATGATAACAATGAACGGTCTCCCAGGATACCGTCCTATAGCCCTTTTTCTCAGTTGTCCATAGGATCTCCTGGGATACCGTCCCGTAGTCCATCATATGTCTATATCCGAAGGATCTCCTGGGATACCGTCCCGTAATCCGACTATCAATGTGCAGGGGGATCTATCAGGAATCTAACCCGCAGTCCCAAAGTAAAAGTACAGGGGGATCTACAGGGAATCGAACCCATAGTCCCAAAGTAAACAAACAAGGGGGGGGCTACCGGAATCCCACATCCGTAGTCCTAATATAAATGCACAACCACAAACAGAAGATACACATAAATGAAGTACAGAGAACAAGCAACAGATAGTACTAGCCTAGCATGCTTCACGTAGTACAGTTAAGGCAACTTAAGCAATTAGGCAAGTTAAATCAACTAAATATGCCTTTTCTAATCTAGCACAAGTTATAATTGCAAATGGAATAAAACAAATGAAGGAAACTCAATCTCAATATTTTTAAGTAAAAACTGAATTTTCAACAATTGGCTCAAGTACGCGCTCGTCACCTCGCTCACAAGACAGTCAAATACCAAATAACAAATCCTAAGGGGAAAGGTTCTCCACACAAGGTTAGACAAGACACTTACCTCGAATCGGCTCCAGATTCAACTAGAAATCATGCCTTTTCCACGAGTATCCGACTCCAAATGGCCTAAATCTATTCAATTCAATTACATATTGTAAATGACATCGTAAACAACTGGTTTTGCTGTTAAATTCAAAGCTTCTGCGTGAAATTATGTAAAACGACCAAAATTCCCTTCAGGCCAACGTTTCGAAATCGAATAATTTTTATATTTTCATAACCCTCGTATTCTTACGAGTCCAACCATATAAAAATCTCCCAAATCGGAGGTCAAACACCCACTCAAAACCCAATAGTTTGGTCAATGAAGTTTTACCATTTTTCATTAAAAAATCTGAATTTTAAAGATGAATTCGTGATTAGATTAGTGGGTTTTAAGCACAAGAGAGTAGAGAATCGTTATCCAATCGTTGCTCTTGAAAACCTCTCAAAATTTATCCCAAATTCGAGCTCTCTAGCTTGAGTTTTGTTAAAAATGGCTAACCCTCATTTTTGAATAATTTAATACTGCCCAGGTCTGTTGTGCATCACGAACGCGGAAGTGGGCTCGCATTCGCGAACAAGAAATAATAATGCTGCCAAAAATTACCCTTCGCGATCGCGATACAAAGGACGCGAATGCGAAGACCTGGGCCCAAGGAACTACGCGAATGCAACTCTGTAATGCGAACACGTTGAGTAAAAATAAGCCAAGGCTTCAGAGTCCAGTAAACCTATGCGAATGCGATGGCATTGATGCGGATGCGGACGCGATTGAGGAATACACGAAGCTCCACGAATGCGAAGGTATAAATGCGAACGTGATGAGGAAGCTGGTCCTCCTCCAGAATTACTCTATGCGAACGCGTGGAGGAGGACGCGAAGAGGAAGAAGATCAAAGCTACGCGAACGCGAGGATGAGACCGCGAACGCGAAGAAGCATTGAAACCTGCAACTGCTGAAGATTTCTGCAATATTTTCAAACTCCAAAAATGCTCCATTGAGCATCCGAAACACACCTGGAGCCCCCGGGACCTCAACCAAACCTACAGACATATCCCATAACACCATTCAAACTTGTACCAATCCTTAAACCACCTAAAACAACGTCGAAAACTCGATTAATTCAAGGATTTGAGCCTAAGAACTTCCAACTTCCTCAAAATACACTTTCGATTCGAATGACCTGAAATTTTGCACACATATCCCAAATAACACAACGGAGCTATAGCAACTTCCGGAATTCCATTCCAGCCCTTGGATCAAAAACTCACTATTGGTCCGGAAACTTAAAAAATTCAACCTTCGGCATTTCCAGCCTAAATGAGCTACGGACTTCTAAAATACATTCCAAACATGCTCCCAACCCCAAAATCACCTATTGGAGCCAACGGAACCATCGGATTTCTATTCCGAGGTTGTCTTCACAATGTTTCGATTACGGACCATTTTTTAACACTTAAGCTCTCATTTAGGGACTAAGTGTTCCAAAACTCTCTGAAACTCAACACCGAGCATCCCGGCAAACCAAAATAGCAGAAATGAACTTAAGGGAAATAATTAATAGGGGATCAGAGCGTTAATTTTTAAGATGACCGACCGAGTCGTCACACACACTTAAGTTCAAACATGCTCTTCAGCTTCAACTTTGGGTACCCAGACTTCCCCTACTCTGCAAAAATAAAAAAATAAAAAACACAAAACACAGTAAAAAAAATCAATAAATAAAAGATATACAGGTTGGGTTACCTCCCAACAAGCGCCTTATTTATAGTCGTGGCACGACTCTGCTACTCTGCTTAGGTTGGGCGCTTTCTCTTCTTCTTTCTCCCATGAATTCTAGCCTTTTTGCACGCTCTTGGAAGGTCCCCTCTTTAATCCCTGGCTCTTTTTTCAATCATCTTAACACGCTCAGCTGAAAACACTACCTTCTCTAATTCAGTTGTCCCGTATGGATCACTACAATTCACATAAGGACCCTGCTTTATCCCCTTCGATTCTACCACATTAATCATGCACAAGTCCTCATAATGATTAGGAAGCTTAAATGCCTTGTACACATTAAATGTGACCTCCTCATCGTCAACTCTCATTTTTAACTTCCCTACCCTCACATCAATAATTGCTCCACCAGTAGCCAAGAATGGTCACCCCAAAATAATGGGCACTTCCTCATCTGCCTCGTAATCAAGAACAATAAAATCAGCAGGAAGAATAAACTTTCCCACTCGAACTAACACATCCTCAATAATTCTTTCTAGCATGACTAGTGACCTATCGGCTAACTGTAAAGTGATTGTAGTAGGTCTGAGCACCCCCAATCCAAGTTGCTTGAACAAAGAGTATGGCATCAAATTTATACTAGCCCCTAAATCACACAGGGCTCTACCAACTTCTTGTTTTCCCAAAGACAAAGGAATTGTGAAACTCCGAGGATCTTTCAACTTAGGAGGGAGTTTACTTTGAACTCTAACACTGCATTCTTCAGTAAGTGCAACTATTTCGAACTCTGCATGTCTTCGTTTGTTTGCCACAATATCTCTGAGATACCTTGCATACTTAGGCACTTCCTGCAAAATTTCCACCAAAGGCAAATTCACACTCACTTAGCTTAAAGTAACTAGGAATTTCTTGTACTTAGCATTATCTTTTTGCTTCTGTAGTCTTTGTGGAAACGGAGGTGGTGGTCTAGTCTCAATTACTGGCTGGGGTCTTTTATCATCTTTCTCATTTCCCTCAACTGGCTTGGGAACTAATTCTCCTTCAGGATGAGTTGTATTCTTCTTTTTCTTTGGAATTTCTTCTAATGCTCTTCCATTTCTCAAGGTAACTGCATTCTTGGGCTTTAGGATTAGGCTCAGTATCACTAGGAAGAGCCCCTACTGGTCTGGTATTTTGTGCTCTGGCAAGTTGGCCCATGTGGTGCTCCAAATTTCTCAGTGATTTGGCTTGAGCCTGCTGATCGGCCATTATTTTCTGATTAAAAGTTTGTTGATCTGCTATTAATTTCTCATTGAAGGCTTGCTGGTCTGCTATTAATTTATGATTGAGGGCTTGCTAGCCGGCCATCAATTTATTGATCATCTCCTCAAGGTTAGCTTCTTGTTCATCCTGAGGTGGTCTGGATTGTTGTTGAGGTGATTGAGGCCGGTATTGATTCTAATTGCCTTGATTTCCACCCTAGGAGAAGTTTGGGTGATTCCTCCAGTTGGGGTTGTAAGTGTCCCCATACTGATTTGTTTGGCCTCGATTTTGCATTACCCATAAAATATATAGACTCTGGATTTGCTCGGCATAGATTGCTCATGTGACCCTCTCCACATACGTCACAAAATATTTGAACTTGTGCACTGGCTGGGCTTGTTGCTTGTTAATGATCATGTTCATCTGATTGACTTGGTTGGTCAGCATAGAGACTTTTGCTGACAATGCTGAGACAACATCTAATTCGAGAACCCCTGGTGACTTTTGTACCATATTCCTGCCCATCTCTCCTTGCCAATTCGGATAGCTTTTGGAGAATTTGTTCAATAATGCATAAATTTCATCAAAGCTTTTCTCCAATACTTGACCTCCGGCTGCAGCATCTACTACAATTTTTGTTTGGGGATGGAGCCCTTCTATGAAAGTGTGAACTAACACTTCATTCGTCAGATTGTGATGAAGACAGTCTCTGAGTAGCCCCTTGAACCTTTCCCAAGCTGAGTATAAAGATTCTCATGCTTTCTGTTTGAAGGCAACTATCTTACTTTTGATCTTTGCATTTTTGTCTGAAAGGAAGAACCTTGCCAGAAATTTTCTTGCCAAATCATTCCATGATGTAATGGAATTAGCTGGTTCTACCTTTAGCCATCGCTTAGCTTCGCCCAACAGAGAGGATGGAAAAAGTGTGAGCCTCACATAATCTGGAGTGACCCCGCTAGTGATATAAGTATCACTAATCTCCAAGAAGTTCAGAATATGCTGTTGTGGATCCTCATGTGGAATACCCATAAACTGCCCGTGTGCATGAAGTAGCTGGATCATGCTCTATTTCAGCTCAAAGTGCCCAGTGATTCTGGGCTTCACTATGCTGGAGGTAACATTAGCAATACTGGACATTGCTACCTCCTGAACAACCATATGTTGCTCCTCTGCCATGTTCACAGGAAATTGAATGAGTGCTTGAATATTGTTTGTATCCCTTGCTTCTCTCAACCTCCTGTGAAATGTTTTCTCACGTTCGGGGTTAAAGCCGTTGAGTCTGTCCTGGCTTCTGACCCTGCGCATTCAATCAAAGTTTCTGATATTAGAGCAACAATCAAGTAACATTAAAATAGACTAAATAAACAATTAAAGCAAAAATTAGAAAGTAGTTTATATTCAAGTCCCCGGCAACAGTGCCAAAAACTTGTTGTTCCCAAACGCACACGCAAGTATACGTAGTTGACAAGTAATATAATGATAAGTTGAGTGTTGAACCCACAGAGACTTGTATAAACTACTCACTAAATCACTAAAATTGTTCCAGCTAAAATCAAAGTCCAATAAGATGATTATATTATACTACGATTCTAAATAATAACTAAATTATCAAGTAACGAATTGATTGTTGTGTATTCAGTAGAAACAAATATTCTAGGATTGTGATCAATTCACCATTCGTATTGTGTTCTAATTAACTCTTCCCTTCACATAATTCACTCATGGTTGCTAATTAATCGATAAATGCTCTCATAGCCTTCTCCCGAAGTACTACTCACCTATTCTCAATAGATTAACACCTATATTCCTTTGAAATCAATCTATTAAGAACACATTAAGATTACGATATTTAATTAAGCACGGTGACTAGGTATATTCCTATCCTAACCACAAATCTGCTCCCCCTAAGGGTTAAGATCATGCTCTCTTTAGTTCTTCTTTAATCTAAATACGGCTTTCCCAAACATAGCATAGATAGTAAATAAAACCTAACTGCTGGCCAGATAATTAAGCAATTAAACGCAGAATTGAAGAAACAACCATATATTGGTGAATTATAATCAAAGTCAAGCTAATATCAAACAACAATATTCATGGCTAAATCACAACCCCATAACAATGGGTGCTTAGCCACTCATGATGTAATCAAACAATTGCATAATTATTGAATCAATAGAAAATACTGAAAAAAAGATTAAAAAAACTGAGAATTCTCCGCTTCCTCACGATCCCGTGTGTGTTTTTACTCCAAAGTGGCGTCTCCCACTTCAACAATAGGTTTAGTCTTGCTTTTATACGTGTTGGGTAGGTCTAGGGCTGAAATAAACTTGTCTCAGGCAAAATAGGATACATTTCACGTCACCGGTGCCCAGCCCGGTGCCAGGTGCCCTCCACGGTGCCCCATTATTTGTGCACACTGTTTTCAGCGCCATAGGTGGCGCCAGGCGCTGCCTGTGGCGCCAGAGGCTGCCTGTGGCGCCCAACTGGCCCTTTTTCCCGGTTTCGTTCGTTTTGGCTCAAATCTTGCATGTTTTGACCCGTTCAGTTTGGAATTTAGAAAAACGTAATATGAAAGTTGTAGCTCTTTGAGTTAGCTTTCCAACCATATATTGTGGAGACCAAATGGAGTTCTGAGCAAAAATTTTTATATCCATTTTACTAGATAGTGCACAATATGCCTACTCGATTCTTCGTTCGCTCTAACTATCATCCGTTGACCCCCAAACACGATTCCGGCTTAATTCCTTGAGCTTTTACTCAGAATTAAAAGGTCCAAATCACTTGAATTCATTCCATAATATCTATATAGCTCGAAATCACTCCTACAATGCATAAAACACACAGTTAATACAAGACACTAGCGGTTAAAGCTCAAACTCAATCAAAGTGCAGTAAATTTGAGTGTAATAATCGACTAAAATACGTAATTATAGCCTATCATCAGCGAAATATCGCTCGTCTTTTTTACCCTTTAAAAAAATCAAATTTACACTAGACAAAATAGTGATTTAACTATTTTTCTATATTTTTGGACTTCGAAATCAACTAAAATTTGATTATTAAAATCTTTCCTTATTAGAATAATGTAGGAATTCCAAATATTTAGACTTTAAAATCAATTAAGATTTACAAAAGTCCTTTCCGAATATGTAACAATAACTATACTAGAAGTAAGAAAAAACGAAAAAAATATCAAAAATCGAAGATTGAAATAATAAGGAATATAGAAATTTTTAATCATTCTAATAAAAAAAAATTAAAAATTACAAAGCACGCACTTAGTAGTTAGTACATATCATTTTACAATATCACTCTGATATCTTTATTTGTTTTAACTAAAATATTCCTCATCATATCCAATTAGAATTCCTTTTGCCTAAGATCCCTCAACATGTATATAGGATTTTCACATGAAAAGTACAACATTATTATGTAGTTTAAACAGAGACCATATTGATTATTAATTTATTTTTGGTTATAAGAAAATATTATGGTATTGCATATCTTCACAAGAGTTATGAACAAAATAACATAATTATGGTTCTCTCCATGTTATTTAAAAATTATACAATATGAGTTATACATAATACATTTTTATATTAAGTGATAGACAGTATTCAAATTGTTATCTACTGTAGAATACTCAATCAATTTATTACTTTTAGCATTATATTATTATTTATTCATTTTTTTTCTCTAGAAGCTATCGAACCAAACCCTTTTATTTCCAAAGTTTTAGACTACCAAAAGATTCAAACTTTAAGTTTGTGTTATTTGACTAATATTTAAATAATCGTGATAAAAAGTGCGTGTATTTTAGTATTAAGTTTGTGCTATTTGACTAATCGATCATTTCAATTTTAGTATTAAGTCATATAAATTAAACAATTGTAGTTTTATAAAATAGTACAAAAAATCAGTGTTATTTCATCTTGATCATATCTTCTGCATGTTTATTGTATGATTGTTTATATAGAGCGTTAAAATTATCCTTAGTGATATGAGGTACACGCCCCGTCATAAATTTCTCTATATTTGAACTATGCACAAATTCTTAATATTTTAAAATATTAATTTTGAGTAAAATTTTACTTTTATAAATATTTTTCTTATTCATCAAATTTTAATATAACATTTTATTCAATTCTTAAAAAAGATAAACTCATTGAGAAACGATACACGCGCAACGCGTGTATATTGAGACTAGTTATATTAAAAGTGGGAAGCTCTAAACTAAAAAGTTAATTTACCAATATTCCGCGTTTACACAGGATCTAAGAAATAACCGCAATAGGCTTAACAGTTTTAAATACCTAATTTATATAAAATTTAAATTAAAAAAAAAACTAACTTTATGTGAAAGGGTGTAACCCTTCAAATTAGTTCTTGTAATGTTCAGACTATACATGTCCGATGTATATGCAAATTATAAAGGATGCCTTTTTAGGTGCTTCCGGGGTGAGGACATAGCGTTTACTTGATTATGAAAGTACTTTTCGTACAATGACTAAGAAAATTCGCTATTTTTAGTTTATTTATTATCTTTGTTCTTTCTTTCCATGAACAGTCATTAAGTGACATGACTGATTTTTACTTGTGATGTTTTTGCCATGTCTTCATGTTACGTTTATAGTTCGTAGACAAATTGTTATAGGTATCAAAAATGCAGAGAATGAGAATTGGACGTAAAGCGGGTCTTGTATGAATATCAACCTTAAATACGTTTCGCAACCACAATTTCAAAAGTACGGGATGTCGACCAGTGTTGCTGTAACTCAAAGAAATAATTAATCGTCATAATGCTCATGAGGTATATGATTTTAATTTTTTCTCCTTTTTTCAGATCATGATTAGAAATATATAATGCCCACAATTTTGGAAGAAGATCAACTCCAAAGCATGGATTCATGATGAAAGCGATAATAAATCTTATTATCGGGTTCTACTTTCTTAGTCATATTCTTTTGCTTATTTCTATTAATTTCATACCTTCTATGAATTTTGTGAAAACCGTTCTAATAAATGTTACGTTAGATGAATCACGTTGTCGTGCTCGTGAAATGCATACTAAGTTTAACTATAAAATTTATGATACATTTTAAACTGTTATTCCTTTATGGATACATAATTTAATTGACATACATATATATTACATGAATAAAATCATTTGAAATTTATTTTCAAGTAGTGAAATGATATGAAGTATATTATTTGAAATGATCATATCTATACTTGAAAATTCTTGTTTATGTCATCTGAGATCATGAAAGAAAAATGATATTCCTATTTAGAATTATTCTTTAAGAGGTTGCAGACTTTTAATAAATAAATTTTATTCTTTTTTTTAGATATGACGAGGAACTACATCTTTGAATTATTGGGTTCTATCTGGATACTAACTGAAATATGATAAAAGTTCAATCATTTTAGATATTTCTATTTTATGCAAAAAAAAAAAAAAAATACATATTAAATCATATTGATAATATTCTGTGGATTGCATATTATTAAATGTGCCTTATCCTTCTACTTGAATAACAAAGATTGTGAAAGATGATGAAAGAAATGAAGACAATTTTGTGGAAATTTTCTGTATATCCATTCTGTACAGAGACAATTTATTTATAAGATTAATTTATGAAAAAATAAAAGAATCAAAACAACCACCTATACATGTGTCTAAATTTTATTTGCTAGCTAATAACAAAGGGTAACTGAAGAATATTCCTTTGCTATGTACATATCCCATGTGACAGATTTTGATGTGTGGGATCTAGTGTTGTGTAATTGTAAAATAAGCTATGGTGTTCTTCATCTGAATGGTTATTATTTGATCTATCATATTTTTGCACATTCGTCGAGATGGGAACACGTGGAGAGATCAATTGAGAGAAGTCCAAAGGTGTTGTTGACCTAGAAGTATCCGAAATGGTCTCTTTTGTCTGAAAACCTAGAAGTTTCCTTCCTTCTTCTTCATGAGAGAGACCAACTCCCATAGCTGCTATTAACGATTTCTTCTTAACATCTGCCATTAACGATTTCTTCTTAACAGATTGAGGCTTATATGTTGATATAAACATATTGGGGATGTATTGAATAGCGTGTGAATTCTTTGCCACCTCAAGGAGATGTTGAAGCTAGAATATAATCGAGCTTATAAAGTTATGTGTCTCATGTCATAATGTATTTGAGAACTACGCTTATATTTAATAGTTTGAATACGAAAAAATAATTTTTGATATGTGAGGTAACATCATACTCCCTCTGATACGTCCCAATTTGTTTATTGCAATTCAAATATCGAGAGCTAAATGAGTAAAACTTTATTTTATTTATTTCATCTATTTTTACATATGGTATATAATTATGACATGATACATAGATGTGACGACGCCACATTTGTTAATGCAACCAAAAGAATATATTTTTGAATGAACGAAAGGGAAATATGAGCTTGAGATAGAAAATAATTAGAGATTGGATATTTCCAACGGAGTAAACACAATGGATTACAATCGGGTTTCAAGAAATATTTAAGATAACGAAAGAAATTATCGAAAAACAAGTTAAAATTCTCAAGAGGGATGAGACCGAAGTCTTATAATTAGTAATTACTGGCAGTAGCAACCCAACGTTACAATTGGAAATTTTGTGACGACGATTCAATGTGGTAATAACAAGTTGTCTATAAATTGGAGTAGCGTAACCTCTTTTTTTTATTATCTTAGTTCCACTCAGATTAGATTTACGGTACTTAATGCAACAACTAGGAACAATATTAACCTAGTACTTAGAGAGAGAAGGTCTGATTTCTCCCTAGAAAACTTTGAAGAAGAACTCTAGTTCCCTCTCTCAATTACCCACAACATTACTCCATCAACTGCCATACCAAAAGCCCCATGCTGGACAAACTAAACCTAGAACAACAACACCATGCAACAATTACTCAAACCCGCCAACGGGAATGACAAAGAAATGGATGAATATGATGATAACACAGCTATAAAGAGTTCACGCCAGTCTTTGAACTCCCAAGCAATGGGTGGCCATCAAAACCACCCATAACACTGTGATGACAAACAAGACCAAAAAACTACTTTCTTAACCAAACTGCAAGAAAACTTAGACACCTCTAAAATAAAAAAACAAATAGTCGTGCAAAAATCTATCCTTGGCTTTGATACTTCGGACGAAACTGAAAACATCTTTGACTCGGACAACTTCATACCCATTACTTCGGAGAATAAGGAAAGAATATACAAAAATTGGGAAAATTCTCTAGTGATAAAAATTTACGGCAGACGAGCAACTTACCAATTCCTACAACAAAAAATACATGCTATATGGAGACCTACTGAGCACTTAATACTAATTGACCTTAGATATAATTATTACCTCATAAAATTCACTAGACAGGAAAACTACGACAAGGCACTACACGAGGGACCTTGGTTCATCGGAAACCAACAATTCCTTACTATAAGGAAATGGGAGCCAGGTTCATCGCCTCAGCAGCATCACTAACCTTCTCAGCCGTATGGGCTAGATTAACAGAGCTCCCAACGGAGTTTTATGACTACGAGATTCTTCAGAAGATAGAAAACAAACTAGAAAAACTTCTTAGGATCGACGCCTGCACATCCTCAACCACTAGAGGTAAATATGCAAGGGTTTGCATTCTAACACCCATTGAGAAGCCCCTAAAAACACACATCTTCATATAAAATCACTACCAAAAAATAGCCTACGAAGGATTTAACCTTTTGTGCGGGTCATGTGGTCGACTAGGTCACAATTCAAGCAGCTGCCCTAATCAGCATCTACTTCTGATCTAAACACTACCACTAACAATGGAAAGACCATGGAAATTGATACCCTAACCAAAGAGATTGGCCATTGGACCACTGTGACACACCAAAAAAAATCAAAAAAAGCACAAGCCATAAGCTAATGCTCACCTGAATGACCCTACTGTTCTGAATAAAACGAGACCAAACAAAAGTTCAAGGACCCCACAACAAGATGAAACCACACAAGGTCGAAATCCGAAACAAACCCTTAAGAGCAACTCTTTGCTTAACCCAGCGGTCACTACCCAGCCCCCTAACCAAACATGAAACCTTAACAAAAAATTAGAAACCCTAGGCAACCCTAGCTATCACTCCATCGACCAACACCCTAAAACCCTAGGTAACCCCAACTGCTATACCAACCAAACAACTCATTTGTACAAAAGTACTTTAGATGACACCCATCCCCATCCTTTGTCAAACAATTCCCCATCACAACTAATGCCTCAATTCACTACCCAAGAACCCACATATTTTGAAACAAAAAAGGATATAGACTCCAGCTTTAAACCCAACGGACAACAATTCAAAAACCAAGAGACAGAGCAAAAAACGGACAAACAAATCCAAAACTCAACAAAAAGGAACAACTCAATGGACATTGATCAATCACTTACCTTAGGCAAAGCCCCATCAGCATTAAATGGTGACTACAACCCTCCTAAACAATGGCTTCACACTCCCAAAAAAGTAGACATCACTTCTCATGATTTCTTGTCAAAAATTATCCCAACACAAACCAATGAAGCACTCCACTTGAACCAAAAAGCTGAAATTAACAAAGTCCCATCAACGATGTAAATCACTCCCATGTAAAATAAGCTGAATGCTATATCTAACAACCCCAACGAGCCTCTATCATTAAAAAAACCTCTAATCTGCCTAAGGAAAACGAACAACACCGTGGCCGGGTTTTACTCCACCAATTACCAACAAAGATATCACAGAAACAGGAGGAATGTTTGGATGAGGCAACAACAAAGAACACCACTCCATGCACCATACCCACCCATGAAACCACCCGAGCCAATAATCTACACAACACCACTACTACTAATAAACTATGTTCCACAGTCATGGCTAAAGTACGGGCTCGCAGGATTCTCCCTAAACATGAATTTGCAGCTGGAGGGGCAAGACATCACGATCCAACTAGAAAATCCGAGCTACCTTCCTTAGATAGTGACGGAGGGGTTGAGGATAGGCTGGACAACATTGCAAATCACCCTTGGTTGGCCATGTTCAACAACCAAATGCCTCCCCTCAACCACCCCACCTTGGGGATTCATCCATCACCATAGAGCAAACAACCAAGGCCAGCCTCTTCTGAACCGATAGGGCTAATCATGCAGCTCCCCTTATTTCAAGAAACTACCCCCCCCCACACAATACAAATACATTTCCAACAACACCAGGCAACACACCATGGCAACAACCCCAACAATCCAACACTAAACACATTCAGAACTCCAACAGTAGCAACCCAAACCCTAGCGACAACAGTGGCACCAAACAATACCCCTACATTTGTCCAAACACAGACGGAAGAGGGGGAAGACATGGAAGGATCATCGACAGTAAGATGAGTAGAGTACAACATGATAAGGGACCCAAAAAAGCTGATGTTCAAGGGAAAAAGAGAAAAAAGATACAACTTACGCTGCCCACAAGACTTGAGGAAATTCTCGATCAATATACGAGTTCTTCAAAGCCCACTGGCAATTTACAAGTACGGGACAGTGATAATCCCAACTCTGTATGAGCATCACTAGACGAACCAAGACAACAGGGCATGAGGGAGCCCACTCCAAGCAACCCCACGACAGGCACAAATGGAGACATCCCAAACCCTAAATAGATCAATGAGTGTCATAATATGGAATTGCAGGGGGAAAGGGTAATGATGAATTTAGGAGGATATTTAGATTAATGTTACACTACAACAGACCCTTTCTGGTGGCTTTATTGGAAACAAAGTTAGCGGATCACCAAGTTATTGCCGAGGACTTTGGTTTCACAAAAATGACCCAAGTCGCAGCTCAAGGCAACTTGGGAGGAAAGGTTATGATGTGGAATGAAACAGAGGTAACAGTGGATCAAGTTGCTAGTACTGATCAGGAAATCCAGGCCATGGTTAAGGTAAAAGATTCTCCATACCAATGGCTTTTATCCATTATTTATGCTAGCTGTTTATTAGAGGAAAAAAATATCCTGTGGAATAACCTAAAAATAGTAGCAAACTCCTTTAAGGGCCCCTGGCTAGTCACAGGAGACTTTAATGAAGTGACAGGGGCAAATGAAAATTTTGATGGGTTACCCGTTAACAACAGTAGGGTTTCCAACTTTATAAACTGTATTGACTATTGTGGCCTCCTAGACCTAGGGTTTAAGGTACCTAAGTACACTTGGTCAAATAAATGGGAAAACTCCAAATTAATAATAATGGAAAGGTTGGACGGATACATGACCAACCCAAACTGGATCAATATTTACCCTAAAGCCCAAGTAACCCACATAACTAGGGTTTACTCGAATCACTGCCCTATTAAACTAGACTTAAGAAGAATTGTGTCCCGTAATAACAAAGTCTTTAGAATAGAATCAATGTGGTTATCCCATCCCTCTTTTAAACATCTAGTAGAAGCCAATTGGAGTATTCATGCCTCCCTTCTAATGGCTATTGAAAACCTCGCAAAAAAAGTTAAAAACTGGAACATTAATACCTTTGGGAATATTTTTCATAAAAAAACGTCATCTTAGCTAGGCTTAACGGGTTGCAAAAATCTCCTAAATATACTACAAGTAAATTCCTAAGAGACCTGGAATCATCCTTAGCAGAAGACCTGAATGGACTTCTAAAATTAGAAGAGGAATTCTGAAAGCTCAAGTCAAGAATACAATGGCTAAATACGGGGACGCAAACACAAAATTCTTTCACATCACCACAATGCAACGTAGAAAAAAAATAGAATCCTTAGCCTAAGAGATTGTGAGCACGTGATTTTTGCCCTATATATGAATTATTCCCATAAAATTCAAACAAAAGATTTTTCCTTATTCTACAATTTTTGTGAATTTTGTGCATGTTGTTTGTGCATGTTAAGTCATATAAAAATACAAAATATGCATTTTTATTAAGGATTTTAGTTTTATTTTAGTATTAATTAGGTATCGATTTGTTTTGAAAAAACAAAAATTAAAGAAAATTACAAAAAAATAGTCTTTGCACTTTTAATTGTTAATTGTTGCATTTATCTTTGATTTTAAATAATTTTAGGAGTTAAATAGTTTAATTAGGTTTTTGTTTTAATCAGAAAAATACAAATAAAAAATACAAAATACAAAAAAGTACAAAATAAACAATAGCAAATTAAATAAAAGAAATAAAAAAGAAACAATTGAAAAAAAAACAACAAGAAAGAAAGAAGGCTTGGAACTAGATTAATTCTACCATCCCAACCCCAATTCAATACCCCTGAACGCCTAGCCCAAATACGCCCCAGTCCAGGCCAAACTTCCATAACCCGGTCTGTCCCACTCCTAGACCAAACGACGTCGTTTTTGCAATGCAATCCTGGCCCTTGATGTTAGATCTAATGGATGGGAAGCTTTCTAGGGTTTTAATATACATTAATTCCTATCAGCCCCCCCCCCCCTCTTGATTTTCTTTGCTCAAACCTTAGACCCCCCTGTAACGCCGGTTATGTCTCTGCCCATCGCCGCCGGCCGGAAATCGCTACCGGCGGCGGCGATCGTCCAATAACTCCCAAAATTTTATCACAACATCGTCTCTTTCCCCTCATTACGAATCTGTGAGTATTTCCTTTCAAATCCCACTGGAATATCCCGGAACACCAAAACTCTAGCTGCCACCTTTTGCTCTCCGGTGGCGGCGTCACCCCAAACGACCCCAAAACTCACGCCTTAACTTACCTTCACACCCCACTCCCAAAGTCCCTAACTAATTCCCCTCAAACAACCCCCAACTTTCTTGAATTACAAAGCACAAAGACGGAACCCTAGAAATCCGAGTTTGAAGGACGAGTCAAGCCTGGACTGGGGCGTATT
>MU722827.1:0-35057 GCA_026770625.1 Nicotiana glauca
ATACAACTGCGAAATAGGTATTAAATTTTTTTTTTTTAATATTTGCTGACATTTCGTATTAAACTACTGCGAAATTGGCCCGTGCCCATTTCACAGATTTCGAAGTATACAACTGCGAATTATAAAGTATTTCGCAGTTATATACTGCGAATTGCCTTAACGGCAGAAATTCTGTTAAGGCAATTCGCAGTATAAAACTGCGAAATAGGTAGAAAAGTAACTTTTTTTTTTTAACATTAAAAATATGTTTTATGTTAAAAAAAGCATTAATTAGGTTCCGGACTCTATGTTTTACTTGTACATGTACTTGAAAAAATTATCGAAGCTCTTTGCAGCATCGGACAATATGTGTCTTCGAATATTTCCAGTGTCAAAAAATTTTATTTCTTTCCACATGAGAAAGTACAGCATATGTTGCTTACGTACCCGTAATGTCCAAGATCCTCCTAAATTTTCATATTCCCAATATCAAATGGGACCTTTGCTTCTAATTAATAAGTTTGAATCTAATTAAAAAAGATTCATCGCATTGGTAACAAACAATTGTGTCGTTTATTTGGTCACAACCAATTCTGTTAATCACCAAATAAATATTAATGTATCATTCTTCTTATAATTAAGTATTAACTTTTATCATATCTCAATTTAATATATATATTATTTATTTGTATTAACGGCTACTCTACGAGTTATGTTTGGTCGGAGAGACCATTAATTATTAATATAACTATTAATAATTGTATTGGCAGCTACTAATATAACTACTATTAATTAATCAAATATCATCCTAACTTGATCTAATGCAGTGAATGTTCTTCCTGCTTGAGTTTTGCATATCTTTTGGACGTAGATTTCTGACTTAACCAACTTTATTTATAATTATAGTTGGGTCCAAAGTTATGTGCCTTACGTCTAATAATTTGCTTCACTCATTCGTGCTTGGCTAACATTTTTGCTATTCATTGGCTAATTGATTTAGGTTAGGTCGCCGAAATTAACATGTGTCAGGCAAATTTGATAGTGCATGGTTCAAGTAATTAATTTATCATGTGCTATCAACTGCAAATACGTTGTTAATGCTAAGTGCGGCCCTTCCCTAAAGCACATAAATCAACCGACTAAATCATATCGTACCGAATTAATTTTTAGGCTTTTTCGTAGATTTTTATATAAATCTATAACGGTATCGATAATTAGGGTAAAATAAACCAAAAAATACTGAATCATACCGAATAAATTTACATGCGAAAAATATATTTCTATATTAAGTTTAAAAATAATAAAGCATTAAATATTTCCTTGGCATTGTAATTATGAAAATGGTTACAAGCCAACAAGTAATTAAATTCAAAAGCCTAATTCCTAAACCTATTATCCTACTCCTATTGAAACTAAATTGTTTCCGGTATATTCACTAACCATACATAAAGTATTCTAGCGATAATGAGTACCGAACTACAATGTATTGAATATGTTTCCTTTCGTATGATTTAGATTTATCTTTTTGAATATTTAATCTGCTATAAAATATTTGATGGATCTATACTCTGGCCATCTTTCATGTTTTCTTAATTCATCACCCTTTAATCATTAAAAATGACTAGAGAATTTTGCGAAGTCCTACAAAAGCACGTATGTTATTACATTCTACTTTTACTAGTAATTTTTACATGACATCTAAAAAAAATAACGAAAATTAACCAAATTGTAACGATGTCGAAGAGAAACCGACATTCTTAGAACGGTTTCGGAAAGTCTAATTTTAGTTATACATAATAAAATAATCGAAAAATAATATGGTATAAATTTTAAAAAATAATCAACCAAACCGAACCATATACACGCCTATTTATGGGAGCCCCATTTTTTATTACACCTAATAGGTTATATATAGTGGGGGAGATAAAGTAAAAAAATACAATACATAAGAAGTTGCATAAAAGGGAAAACATGCAATGACCCGATCGGTCGTTTTGAGAGTTATAGCCTCGATCCCCTATTAATTATTTTCCCTGTATCTGTTTCTGCTTATGTGTCTTGACGGGATGTTCCGTTTTAATTTTTGAAGTATTTTGCGACACTTAGTCCCTAAACGGAGGCTTAAGTCTTAAGATTTGGACCGTAGTCGGAACTGTATGAAGACGACTCCGAAATGGAGTTCCGTAATTTCGTTAGCTCCCTTGGGTGATTTTGGGCTAAGGGGCGTGTCTGGATTGTATTTTGGAGGTTGTAGCTTAATTATGCTTGAAATTGCGAAAGTCGAATTTTTGGAGATTTTGACTGGTAGTGGACTTTTTTATGTCGGGGTCGGAATCTGATTCCGGAAGTTGGAGTAGGTCCTAATATTGAATATGACTTGTATGCAAAATTTGGGGTCAATCAGACACAGTTTGATAGGTTTCAACATCGGTTGTAGAAATTTGAAGCTTCAAGTTATTAAATTGAATTGAAGGGTGATTCATGATTTTAGCGTTGTTTGATGTGATTTGAGGTCTCGACTAAGTTCGTATGGTATTTTAGGAATGGTTGGTATGTTTGATTAAGGTCTTGGGGGCCTCGGGTGAGTTTTGGATACTTAACGGATCATTTTTGGACTTTGGGAGTTGGAAGATTTTTCTGGTTTGTTGCAGACATTTTCTTTATCACGTTTGCGAGAGAGGTCTCACGATCGCGTAGGGCATCTGATAGGTTAGCTAAAGTTGTTCTTCGCTTTCGCGAAGATGAACATGCGATCACGTAATGTTATCAGGCTGTGCATCGCTAATGTGTGGGCTAGGCCGCGTTCGCGAAGAGGAAGTGAGGCAACAGTGAAATCAAGTGTTATTCTTCGTGGTCGCGTGAGGACAGATGCGATCGCGTAGGTATGAGCAGCCAGCGCATCGCGTTCGCGTGGTGTGTTATGCGTTCGCGTAAAGTTAAATTCTGGAGAAGCGAAGTTGTTCTTCGCGATCGCGATTAAGAAATTACTGGAAAGTATTAAACATTTCAAAAATGAGGGTTTGGCCATTTCTGTCAAAACTTGAGTTTGTGAGCTCGAATTTGGACGAGATTTTGAGGGATTTTCAGAGACATCGATTGGTTAATGATTCTACACTTGATTTTGGTTATATCCCGCTAATCTATCATTAATGTTATCATTTAATTTTGAATTTGGGATGAAAATTGGGGAAAATGGGAAGATATTCTTCAACTAAGATCCTGAGTTTTGATTGGGATTTTGACATCATATTTGGATAATTTTGGTACGAGTAAACTCGTTAGTGAATGGGTGTTCATATTTGTGACTTTTACCCAATTCTGAGATGTGAGGTCGGCGAGGCTTTTTAGTGCGATTTTCGAATTTCTTATTTAAGCTTTAATTTCATTAATTAGATCAGTCTATTATAGTTTTATTTATGATATGTAATTGCTTTTGGCTAGATTTGGGACATTCAGAGACGGATATTCGTGGGAAAGGCATTGTAACTGATTGATTGAGCTTGGTTCGAAATAAGTGGCTTGTTTAACCTTGTGTGGAGAAACTCCCCTTAGGATTTGATACTATTTTTTATATGTGATCGCCATGTACATAATATGACGAGTATGTATATGGGTTAATTATTGAAAAACCCGGTTTCTGCTAAGTAATAACCTGTTTTCTTCTTATTTGAGTTATATCAGCATGTGTTGTATCATGTTAGCTTAGAATGGTATGTCTACTTGCCTTAATTGTTTATCTAAACTCTATGCAACATGTTTAGTGAATTCCTACTTTTTCCTTGATTTGAACTTAGTCTAAACTGTAGGCTTTCTAGTTGTAACTGTTATTTCCGTTGTTTGAGCTCCATATTTACTTTGGGGCTACGGAACAGTATTCCGGGAGATCCCCCTGCATATTTACTTTGGGACTACAGAACGGTATTCCGGGAGATCCCCCCATCTTGCATATTTACTTTCGGACTACGGAACGATATTCCAGGTGATCCCACTATACATTTACGTTTGGGACTCTGAGTCGATATCTAGGGAGATCCCCTGTTGTTATCTTTGTGTATTGAGCTGTTATCGTTCTATGATTTCATTCTTGTTAAATTTTGGTCTTTATTTTACTGCGATATTTCATTCTATCTTGTTTTTATTATATATACCAATAGGGCCCTGACCTGACCTCATCACTACTTGACCGAGGTTAGGCTTGGCACTTACTGGTTACCGTTGTGGTGTACTCACGCCTCTCCTGCACATATTTATCGTGTACAGATCCAGGTACCTCCTTCTAGCCTCAAGTTTAGTTGCTCGGTTGCTGCTTTTCAGGAGACTTCAAGGTACATCTACCCGTGTCCGCAGACCTCGGAGTCCCCCTCTATCCCCTTATGTTAATTCTTCCCTTATTTCTATAGACACTGATGTATAGAACAGTTAGAAATTCATAGAAGCTTGTGAATTATGGTGTTCCGGGTCTTGAGAGTGTTATGTAATATTCAAGAGTTGATTATTGTATATGTCGAGCGGCATCTCAATTGCTTATTTAAAATATCTGTTACTGTTAGTTGTTAAATCTTCATGTTTTTCATTTCATTTCCACAAAGTGTTAGGCTTACCTAGTCGTGGAGACTAGGTGCCGTCACGATATTTCACGGACGGAGAATTTGGATCGTGACAAGTTGGTATCATAGCTCTAGGTTCATAGGTTTCATGAGTCACAAGCCAATTTTATTAGAGTCTCGCGGATCGGTACGGAGACGTATGTACTTATATTTGGGAGGCTATGGAACAGTTAGGAAATTTTTTAATTTTTTGGATTCCTTGTCGTGTGAAATTTTTAACTTTAAAATTCTAAACTTCTTTCTTCTATTCTCTCACAGATAGTGAGGACACGTGCAGCCCGAGATGACCAGGCACCCGCGCCCCCTGCTAGAGCCGCCAGATGTCGAGGCTGAGGACGCCCACGTGGTGCAGCAAGAGCACCCTAAGCGAGCTGCTACAGAGAAGCCACCAGTAGCTCCAGTCTGAGCGCAGGAACCTGAGACACCTACCACTACTACGCTAGCTCTTCAGGAGACCCTTACACAGATCCTGAGCATGTTCAGTACTCTAGCTCAGGCAGGGTTCATTCCCCTTACTCCAACCACATCTCAGGCCAGGGGAGGAGCACAGACTCCCGTCGCCCGTACCCCAGAGCAGCGGGTTCAGGTTGATCAGATTCCAGAGGTTATACAGGTGCCATCGATTAGCCCAGTTCGGCCCGAGGGTAGGGCAACAGTTTTTGAGGAGGATCAGTATAGGCTCTAGAGAAAAAAAAGTACGACCCTCCTACATTCAGTGGCCTAGTTTCAGAGGATGCTCAGGGATTTCTAGAGGAGTGCCTCCATATTCTCCGTACTATGGGCATAGCAGAGTCAAGTAAGCATTTCAGCTTAGAGGAGCAGCCTATCAGTGGTGGCGTGCTTATGAGTTGGACAGTCTGGCTGAGGCAGCTTCTCTTACATGAACTCAATTCTCGGATGTGTTTCTGAGAGATTATGTTCCTCAGAGCCTCATAGATGCATGGCGCGCCGATTTGGAGTAGTTGCGCCAAGAGGCTATGATTGTTTTAGAGTATGCAGTTCATTTTAGTGATTTGGCTCGACATGCACCGGCCTTGGTTTCTACAGTTCGAGAGATGGTTCGTTAGTTCATTGAGGGGCTTCATCCTAGCATTAGGACTAGCATGGCTTGGGAGTTAGAGACGGATATCTCGTATCAACTGGTTATGAGTATTGCAAAGAGAGTGTAGGGCATGCTTGCTTGGTAGAGAGAGGAGAGAGAGGCCAAGAGGTCTCGAGAGTCTGGCCATTATTCTGGCGCTCGTACCCCAGCTGTAGTTCAACATGGTAAGGGCTATGTGAGTCGTCCCATTCATTCAGCTCTTCTAAATGCCAGCGGTGTTCCAGCCCCTTCTAGGCCTTATGAGCCTTATTATGCACCTCCAATATCTAGTGTGCCTCCTGCACGGGGTGTTTTTAGCTATCAGTCCAGCAGACCTGGACCTATCCAACCACAACAGCCACACCCTCCCAAAGCTTGTTTTGAGTGTGGAGACACTTGCCATATGGTGAGGGATTACCCCAGACTTAGGAGGGGTTCACCTCCACAGACTTCTCGGTCATAGCATGCTCCACAGGGTCCTCGGGCTATGATTATAGCACCAGCTGGCACTCCACCTACTCAGCCAGAGGTGGAGGTTGGGAAGGTAGAGGTCGCCCTAGAGGGGGAGGCCCGTCCAGATACTATGCCCTTCCTGCTCGTGCAGAGGTAGTTGCTTCTGACTCTGTCATTATAGGTATTGGTTTGGTCTGTCATAGAGATGCATCGGTTCTATTCGATCGGGGATCCACTTATTCTTATCTGTCATCTAATTTTGCCCCATATTTTGGCGTATCAGGATTCTTTGAGTTCCCCTGTTTATGTATCTACTCCTGTAGGAGATTCTCTTATTGTGGACCACGTGTATCGATCGTGTTTGATTTCTCTTCATGGTTTTGAGACCATAGCCGATTTATCATTGCTTAGCATGGTAGACTTAGATGTTATCTTGGGCATGGGCTGGTTGTCGCCGCATTATGTTATTCTTGATTGTCACGGTAAGATCGTGACGCTGGCTATGCCAGGATTACTGCGATTAAAGTGGAGGGCTACCTTAGATTACACTCCCAGTAGAGTTATTTAATTTCTTAAAGCTCAACGAATGGTTGAGAAGGGGTGTGATGTGTATCTAGATTATGTGAGAAATGTCAGTATTGATACCCCTACGGTTGAGTTAGTTCCAGTAGTGAGGGACTTTCTAGATATGTTTCCAATTGATCTTCTGATCATGCTTCCCGATAGAGATATTGATTTCCGCATTGATTTGCTTCCCGGCACTCAGCCCATCTCTATTCCTCCATATCATTTGGACCATCCTGAGTTGAAGGAACAGTTATAGGAATTGCTTGATAAGGGCTTCATTCGACCCAGTGTGTCACCATGGGCTGCTCCTGTCTTGTTTGTGAAGAAAAAGGATGATTATATGCATATGTGCATTGATTATCGCAGGTTGAACAAAGTTACAGTGAAGAACAGGTATCCTTTGCCTCGTATTGATGACTTATTTGATCAGTTATAGGGTTCCAGAGTGTTCTCCAAGATTGACTTGCATTCAGGTTATCATAAGTTGAAGATTCGGGAGCCGAATATCTTGAAGACTGCTTTCAGGACTCGGTATAGTCATTACGAGTTCCTTGTGATGTCATTTTGGCTGACCAATGCCCCGCGGCATTTATGCATTTGATGCACAGTGTATTTCGGCCCTATCTTGACTCATTCATCATTGTCTTTACTGACGATATTCTGGTGTACTCTGGGGAGGATTATGAGCAGCACTTGAGGATTGTGCTTCATACCTTAAGAGAAAAGAAGTTATATGCAAAGTCTCAAAATTGAGTTCTGGTTAAATTCTATGGCATTATTGGGTCACGTAGTATCGAGTGATGGGATCAAGGTGGATCCGAAGAAGGTGGAAGCAGTGCAAAGTTGGCCCAGACCGTCCTCAGCTACAGAGATCTGGAGCTTCCTTGGTTTGGCGGGGTATTACCATCGGTTTATTGAGGGATTCTCATCTATTGCAGCGCCTATGACCAGGCTTTACTAGAAGGGTGTTCCGTTTAAGTGGACGGAAGAGTGTGAGAAGAGCTTCCAAAAGCTCAAGATAGCTTTGACTATGACCCCAATATTGGTATTGCCTACAGGTTCAGGGTCTTATACTATTTATTATGATGCATCGCGAGTTGGTCCCCGTGGGGTGTTGATGCAGGACCGTAGGGTGATTGCCTACGCGTATAGATAGATAAAGGTGCATGAAAAGAACCATCATATCCATGACCTTGAGTTAGAAGCTATTGTTCATGCCTTGACGATCTGCGACACTATTTGTACGGTGTGCCTTGTGAGATATACATTATTCACCAGAGTTTGCAGCATCTTTCAAACAGAAGGATCTTAACTTGCATCAGCGGAGGTGGTTAGATCTACTTAAGGATTATGATATCACCATTTTGTACCATCCCAGGAAGGCCAATGTGGTTGTCGATGCCTTGAGTCGTAAAGCGAGGAGTTTGGGGAGCTTTAGTATATTTGCCAGCAGCAGAGAGGCCATTGGCACTGGATGTTCAGGCCTTAGACAACCAGTTTGTTATATTGAATATTTATGAGCTGAGTCGAGTTTTGGCTTGTGTGGTCTCCTAGTCTTCTCTTTATGATCGTATCAGGGAGCGTCAGAATTATGACCCACATCTGCTTGTCCTTAAGGACACGGTTCAGCACGATAATGCTAAGGAGGTCACTATTGGAGATGATGTTGCATCATGGATGCATGGCAGGCTATGTGTGCCCAATGTAGACGGATTGCACGAGTTGATTCTTCAAGAGGCTCACAATCACGGTACTCCACTTCATCCCGGTTCCACAAAGATGTATCAAGACTTAAGGCAGCATTATTGGTAGCGTAGAACGAAGGACATAGTGGAATATGTAGCCCGGTGTCTAAATTGCTAGCAGGTGAAGTGGCGGGTGGATTACTTCAGAAGTTAGAGATTTCGGAGTGGAAATGGGAGCGGATCACTATGGATTTCTTATTGGACTCCCACGGACACCGCGGAAGTTTGATGCAGTTTGGGTGATTATGGATAAACTGACCAAGTCGGCTCATTTCATTCCTGTGATGACTACTTATTCGTCCGAGCAGCTGGCTCGAGTTTGTATCCGCGAGATTGTCAGGCTTCATGGAGTGTTGGTATCTATCATCTCTGACCAGGCTACGCAGTTTAGGTCATGGTTATAGAGGTCCATACAGCACGAGTTAGGTACTCGGGTGGAGTTGAGCCCAACATTTCATCCTCGGACGGACGGATAGTCCGAGCACACTATTCAGATTCTAGAGGATATACTCTGTACGTGTGTGATGGATTTTGGAGGTTCTTGGGATCAGTTCTTTCCCCTTGCGGAGTTTGCCTACAACAACAGTTATCATTCCAACATTCAGATGGCACCGTATGAGGCTTTGTATGGTGGTCGGTATCGGTCCCGGTAGGTCGGTTTAAGCTAGGCGAGGCCAGATTATTAGTACGGACTTGGTTCAGTATGCCTTGGAGAAGGTTAAGTAATTCAGGATAGACTTCGCACAGCCCAGTCTAAACAAAAGAGTTATGCAGACCGGAAGGTTCGCGATGTTGCTTTCATGGTTGGAGAGTGGGTCTCGCTTCGGGTTTCGCCTATGAAGGGCACTATGAGGTTCAGAAAGAAGGGCAAGCTGAGCTCAATGTTTATTGGTCCCTTTGAGGTGTTGCGGCGAGTTGGGTAAGTTTCTATGAGCTTGCCTTACCTCCCAGCCTAGCTGGAGTCCATCCGGTAATTTATGTTTCTATGCTCCGGAAGTATCATGGTGATCGTCCCATGTGTTGGATTTTATCTTAGTCTAGTTGGACAAGGATCTATCTTATTTTGAGGAGCCAGTGGCTATTTTGGACAGCCAGGTTCGAAAGTTGAGGTCAAAGGATATTGCTCAGTGAAGGTTCAGTGGAGGGGTGAGCCGGTCGAGGAGGCGACTCGGGAGACCGAGCAGGATATGCGCAGCCGTTACCCTCATCTTTTCACCACTTTATGTATGTCTTTATAATTGTTTGAGGACGAATGATTGTTTTAATAGGGGGATGATGTAACGACTCGACCAGTCATTTTAAGAGTTATAGCCCCGATCCCCTATTAAATGCTTCCCCGGTATCAGTTTATGCTTATGTGTCTTGCGAGGAGGTTCCGTTTTGGTTTTTGGAGTGTTTTAGGACACTTAATCCCTAAAAGGAGGCTTAAGTCTTAAGATTTGGACCATAGCCGGAACTGTGTGAAGACGACTGCGGAATGGAGTTTCGTCGATTTTGTTCGCTCCGTTGGGTGATTTTGGGCTCAGGGGCGTGTCCGGATTATATTTTGGAGGTATGTAGCTTAATGACGCTTGAAATCACGAAAGCCGAATTTTTGGAGATTTTGACCAGTAGTGGACTTTTTTATATCGGGGTCGGAGTCCGATTCCGGAAGTTGGAGTAGATACGTAATGTTGAATATGACCTGTGTGTAAAATTTGGGGTCAATTGAACATGGTTTGATAGGTTATGGCATGGGTTGTAGAAATTTGAAGTGTCACGACCCAAAATCCACTAAGGGTCGTGATGGCACCGGACATCACTGTCAGGCAAGCCAACACTATTTAACTAGAGTTTTTCTCGTTTTAGATATTCCCGAAATCACTTATTTTATACATTTAAACAATAAATAACAAGTTCCATTGAATGACTACTAATATTTTCAACAATTTCAAAATACCGAATAATCCCATAGACATCCCAGAACCCGGTGTCACAAGTGCATGAGCATTTACTAGGGAAATGAAATAAAATGTAGTAGTTGTCCGGAATACAAGGTGGACAGAAATAGAAAATACAGTACAATACTCTAAAGGAGACTCTGCTGGCTGCGGGTCGTCTCAATAAGTACATCTCACTTAAGTCTCCGTGTCAACTATGCTGCTACACCCACTAGGCCACTAGAGTTACATGTGCCTGTTCAACAAAAAAGTACAGAAAGTGTAGCATGAGTACGAAAACAACGTCTACTCAGTAAGTATCCCGCCTAATCTCGAAGAAGTATAGACGAGAGGTCGACTTCGACACTTACAAGTGGTCCAATAATGGTACATTAATAATATGACAAATCGGGGATTTATATAACATGATTATAATTCAATAGAGTGAAGCAAGTAAACAATTCTTTCTTTTATGTGAAATTTCCAAATTTTCCTTTTTCATTATTTATACATGTATTCTCAAGCCGGGAAGAAACAATATCAATTTCAATAAATTTCAAGGCAAGCGATACAAGCATGCAAATCATGCTGAGGTCGTACGGCCCTATCCAACAATATTTAAATTGTGCACTGCCAGAGGGTCGAATGGCGCGAACCATAGATGCATCTATTTAATCTACCGAGGCGTTCGGCCCGTTACACAACATATAAACGCATTCAAACAGTCAATCAAGAACTCATCAAGGAGCAGTTATCCAAAGAAAAGTCAATCCTCTTTTAATAATTCAAGAAAATAAAGTTTAATCTTTTTGGAAATTCATTTACTAATTCGATGTGATTAAAGCAATTCAAACTGTCAATAAGATTACAAATATTCTAAGTATAGCATGCTTTTGGGTCCTAGACTACCCGGACTTAATCATAATAGTAGCTACGCACAGACTCTCGTCACCTCGTGCGTACGTAGCCCCCACAAATAGGAGCACAAATCCAATTAATTCACTTATGGGGACATTTCCCTCTTGCAAGTTTAAAAAGGAGACTCACCTCGCTCCGAAGTTTCATAGCTGGCATTCCACGCCCTTCCGAAGACTCAAATCGAAGCACAACGCTCCAAAACTAGCCAATAATTATGCAAATCCATTAATATATGTTCATTTACTCATAATAATCCAATTTATAACAATTCCTAACCCCGTACAAAAATTCGACAAAAATGCCCTCGGGTCCACATGCCCGGATTCCGAAATTTTTCAAAGATAAAGTTTACCCATAACCTCACGAACTCAAATATATAATTTAGTCTTAATTTCATGCCCAAAATCGTGGTTAAAATCCAAGAACACCAAATTTCTAGGTTTTTCCTCAAAATTCCAAATTCTTACAAGTTTCCATGTCCAAATCTATCATCGTGTATTTAACTCAAAATTAGCATAAATTACTTACCTCATGCTTGGTGGTGAAAATGGCACCTTAAAGTTGCTCCTAAATTGGCTCCAATGGAAGAAATGGGGTTGAAATGAGCCCCAACCCCCTATTTAAAATAAACTCTCTGCCTCCAGCATTCCCGCACATGCGCCCCTCCTTCCGCAGGTGCGGTCCCCGCATATGCGGCAAAAGTGACCGCATTTGCGGTCTCTGTCCAGCCAGCCCATTTCCGCTTCTGTGGCCCAAGTCTCGCAGGTGCGGTTACACCAGCAGGCAGCAGCTTCAACTCTTCTTCCAAATTCCAATTCGATCCGTTAAACATCTGGAATCCACCCGAGGCCCCCGGGACCCCAACCAATCATGCCAACTAGTCCCAAAACATAATGCGGACCTGCTCGAGGCCTCAAATCACATCAAACAATGCTGAAATCATGAATCACACCCCAATTCGAACTTCATGAACTTTAGAACTTCAAACTTCTACATTCGATGTCGAAACCTATCGGATCACATCCGATTGACCTCAAATTTTGCACGTTGACCTACTCTAACTTCTAGAATCGGAATCCGACCCCGATATCAAAAAGTCCACTCCCGGTCAAACTTCTCAAAAACCTTCAAAATTCTATCTTTAGCCAAATGACTCCAAAATAACCCACGGACCTCCGAATTCACTTCCGATCGCGCTCCCAACACCAGAACCATCATACAGAGATATTCCCAGACTCAGAATCCCAAACGGATATTGATAACACCGAAATGCACTTCAACCCAAACTTATGAAGTTCCTCCAAAAATGCTAATTTCCAGAATAGGTGCCAAAATGCTCCCGAGGATTCTGAACCCCGATCTGGACATACGCCCAAGTCCGAAATTATCATACAAAACTACTGGAACCTTCGAATCCCGATTTCGAGGTCTTTTACTCAAAAATCCAATCTTAGTCAATCCTTTCAACTTAAAGCTTCCGAAATAAGAATTATTTTTCCAAATCAACTCAGAACTTCTCGGAATTCAATTCTGACCATGCATACAAGTCATAATACCTGAAATGAAGTTGTTCATGGCCTCAAACTACTGAACGACATGCTAGAGTTCAAAATGACCGGTCGGGTCGTTATATCCTCTCCCACTTAAACATACGTTCGTCCTCGAACGTGCTAAGAAATGTGTTGGAGTTGTCTGAAATCACAGCTAAACACCTTGTGCACCTACCCGTGCTACTACCACTCAGTTGAGCATATTAGCTCGAGCAAATCTGAAGATATTCTCTTTTATTCATCAAATGAGCCTCAGAGCCCAGTTTCAACATCTGAAATCCTCTGCCAGGCTTGCTCCCAATATAAGAACATTGTATAAATCACCACATGATGCACTGATACAAGATTGCATACCTTTGCTGAATTCACACTATGCACCACGTCATTCACAAGACCATAATGACATTCGTTTACCATAATAGCCAACTTTCCTCGAATCTGATGCTCACAATGCACCTCATGATACATTTAAGTCTTGTTCCAACTCTTACAATACTGCCACAACGCAAGAGACATGTAGAAATTCATAAGCAACTGTCGGGTCAACAAATCATTGAGGCTACACTCCTGACAAGAACATTACTTCATTCTGACCCAAATAACGATCTTTGCTCTTTAATATACTTTATACGGTCCGATTGTACTGATCTTGGATCCAATAAACTTGTCTCACCCAGTACCAACTGCTCAGGCAACAAGTCACCTCTGACATGACCAAAAGTCTCACATGATGCCACAACGTGCCAATAGGCTACCATCTCGTACGCGATACACAAGAAAAACGAGCTCTGGAAGGAACTACTCCACTCACGCAACTAATATGAACTTACCTCTGAAAATGGAGACAAAACACACATAATGGAATATAAGGGACTGTAATTATGATCACATTGTTACAGCGCGCAACCCAATCCGCACATAAAACTCACATAAGGAGATACACATCGAGCTAAATTGGTCATTACCACAAAATACCGAATATCGGTCATAAGCACGCTAAGTGCATAATACCGTCCATGAGGGGACATATAGCGCCATAAGCTACCAAACTTAAGCACAACATAGGTGTGATATATGTTTTGAAACTAAAGAGCCATCCTGCTCACATAACACCAACACTACGCGGAACCTCAACACATAAGAAATTTACCAAGCCGTTTCGCACCTCACACGGCACAAGCTAGCATTAAATGAAATAGCCGACGATGAAATAACACCCAACGTCCAAATACTCCTCTATAAGAAGAGCTATGCTGAAATGAACACATTCAGCCTGATATAGAGTCCATATTCATATTTAAATCCATTCACAGTCCTCCAGCCGTTTCTGATCATACCGAACTAGGACAATAATCTTTTCTAGGTCTATAACAACCCTTTTCCCCATAACTCACAAGAACAACCATCATAACCGGAGTAATCCTCCACAGTCTACAGCCCAATAAGTCAAGTGCCCTCCAGGCATAAATTCTCAAATTAATGACATCACCACAATCTTCATACTTAGTTTCATTCTTCAATCAATCGAGTGGCTACATGCCATAATTATACATTCTTCCCATGGGACACACTCCCATGATCTTTCATAACAGAACAAGTCTGCACATCCATACCACTAGTTGCACTAACGCTAAAAGGCGATCAAGAATCCATAACCAGGATGCAAAGCCTCTTCCACGAATCACCAATCCTAGGAGACGCTGAAGACAATACCAGCTTACTCTAATTATTCAAACCCCTTTCATGCTCATCCGAGCTTGTGACATCCTTGTCAATACCAGACAGCAACCTTGATCCTCACACTGCACCTTATCAAGCCAGCACGCGATAGAACTAGAATTTCCTCACAACTCCTGAACCACTAACATGGTAAACACTTCCTCACTTGGAGCTTTTTACTTAACTCGTTCCAAGAGAACCATAGCAAACACTTCCATACTGGAACACTTCCGAATAAATTCAATTACGACGTCTATCAAGCCTCACATGTACCATCACAAATCACTTGCATGACTTAATCACGCTGAAGGAACTGATCACTGCCGCCAGTATGCCAAATCAACCATGGCTAACCAATCCAACCTCTTCCAATTAACCTTAACTGCCTTAGAATAATAATAACTTCATTCAACACATAATGCACTTAACCCCAGCGTCCTTGTAACACGAGATCATATTGTCTCAAATCCCATGAACAACCTATCACAACCCTAAACCTAACTCGATCGTGATGGCGCCTCTCGTGAAAGACAACGCCAGCCGACACACTTCCAATTCACTTTAAGCAGTTAAAATAATAAAACCCAAGTCTTTATGAGAAATAAAAGACCAAAATAACAGAATAAGTTGCGAAAATAAAACCAGCACGGCCCGATATCGGGGTGTCACCAGTCATGAGAATCTAAAAGAAAAATAAAAGTCTGAAGTCTACTCCACTACTACATAACTGAATCAAAGAAACTAAGATAGAGGGAAAATGCACTGGGCTGCGAATTGCCAAGCAGCTACCTAGTAAATCTCTGAAGACCTGTTGGACTATCAACCCACAAGAGCAGGACCTGTAGCGCCCGAATCTGTACACAGGGGTGCAGGGAGTAAAGTGAGTACTCCAACTCAGTGAGTAATAAAAATAAATAAAGACTGAGTAATATAAAACCACGTAAGGCACAACATTAAGCTAAAAGAGGCATAGAAAAAATCAGTAAATATAATTAAGCAGTGAAATCTCATAAACATCCTTTAGATAGTTAAGCAATATACAGGAAAAACACTAAAAAGTAAACACATAATAATTTCCCTCGGGTACAGTAACAGCAGAATCAGCCCCTCGGGCAATATCACAAAACAATACCAGCCCCTCGGGCTATATCTCATATCACAATGGGTACCGGCCCTCACTGGGGTGTACAGACTCCGGGAGGGGCCCCTTGCGGCCCAAGCGCAATATCAAGATATCTCGTGGCATCATAAACAAGCTCTCGGGCTCATATAAATCTCAAGCCACCTCGTGGCGTACAATCTCAGGCCCTCGGCCTTATTATTAAAATCAGTATATCATCATTGCGGCGTGCAGCACGACCCAAATGTATTCTCACAATACAGGCCCTCGGCCTTACTCAGTCAGAATCTCATAAGCCCCTCAGGCCACAGTAAAATATGAAGCTCATCTCAAAATATCTTTAAAAATGCCATTTAATGTGTTTAAAATAGAGTAACATAGCTGAGTTTTGAAAATAGTAAAAATATAGCATGACTGAGCACCAGTATGAAATCAAACAGTGAGGAAATATCATGTAATACCCCCTAAGGGTTCAAACAGTTGGCACGAAGCCCACAGATGGCATTTAGCCCAAAATATAATAATATTAAATAATTAAATGTCAAATACGCAGTAAAATAGTCATTTGGGATGGACTAAGTCAAAATCCCCAATGGTTCACGACCCCACGCTCGTCATCTAGCGTGTGTCTCACTTCAACATAGTCGAACGTTGTGTAATCCGGGGTTTCATACCCTCAAAATAGCATTTAAAATCTTTACACACCTCAAACTTGCCCGAAAAGCTACTCTGCAACACGCTTGCCTCTCGAACCAACTTCCGAGTGCTCCAAATCTACCAACTTTAGATTTTTATCATCAAATTATGCTAAGCAAATGAATTCCAATTGAAAAATATCGATTTTAAGCACAAAATCCGAAATTAGTCAAAACCCGGCCCCTAGTCCACGTCCTAGAACTGCACAAACTTTATACCAAAATGTTCTTCATCATCGTACGATTTCGTACATATAAAGAACTCAAAAATTGGAGTTCATTTGACCCCTCAAATCATCCCTAGAAGGTCTCATAATCTCAAGCCCTAACTCCACCTTTTTCTACTGATTTTCAAGAATTAAACACTGATATTTTGTTCCTTAATCACAAATAATTGAGTTTTAGGGTCCGCAATCCTTACCTCAATGAAGAACAATAATTTTCTCTCTTCAAAATCGCCTCAAAGCTCTTTTCCCATTAAAAATAGTGTAAAAGGATTTAATGGTTGCGGAGGGACTAACTTATATTTTGTCCAGACATTTCCGCATTTGCGGTCGTTTAACCGCATCTGCGGTACCACTTCTGCGCTCGCGACCACTGCATCTTCGGTCCTCACTTTAAAATCCGAATTTCTGCATATGCGGTTCCATATACGCATCTGCGATATCGCAGATGCGGTGCTCCTAGCCGCTTCTACGGTTTCCTGACAAACGCACTCTGGCCACTTCTGCGGTCCATCTTTCGCATATGCGGCACCGCACGTGCGGCCCCCTATCCGCAGGTGCGGAAATACCAGAAGCAACACAATCTGCAGTTGTAATAATTCTTCAAACTCCCCGTCAACCATCTGAAATCACCCCGAGGCTCCCGGGACCTCAACCAAGAGCACCAACATATCTCGTAACCTTGTTAAAACTTGTACCAATCTTCAAAACACCTAAAAAAACATCAAAACCACCAAAACGCATCGAATTCAAGCCTAAGGTTCTAAAATCTTCCGCATTTCGCTTTTGATCAAAAACCCAACCAAACCACGTCCAAATGACCTGAAATTTTGCAGACACATCCCAATTGACATGACGAAGCTACTGAAACTTCCGGAATTCCATTCCAACCCCTATATCAAAATCTCACCTATCGACCGGAAAACACCAAAAACTTAATTTCGCCAATTCAAGCCTAAATCTACTCTGGACCTCCAAAACACATTCTGATCACACTCCTAAGTCCCAAATCATCTCCCCAAGCTATCCGAACCATCGGAACTCATATTCGAGCCCTCTAAACACATAAGTCAACATCCAGTTGACTTTTTCAATTTAAGCTTTCTTAAAAGAGACTAAGTGTCTCAAACCATCTCAAACCCTTTTTGAACCCGATCCAACCAACCCGGTCACTTATAAAACCGATAATTAAAGCAAATAGAAGCAGAAATGGGGAAAACGGAGTGATAACTCATGAGACGACCGGCCGGGTCGTCACATCCTCCCCCTATTAAATAAACGTTCGTCCTCAAACGAGTCAAGAAACGTACATGAAGCCTCGAATAGGTAAGGATATCTGCTCCACATCTCCTGATCGGTCTCCCAGGTAGCCTCCTCCACGGGCCGACCTCTCCACTGCACTTTCACTAAAGTTATATCTTTTTATCTCAACTTCCGAACTTGACGCTCCAAAATTGATGTTGGCTCCACATCATAAGTCAAATCACCCTCCAACTGAACTGTGTTGAATCTTGAACATAAGACGGATCTCCAATATACTTTCGGAGCATAGAAACATGGAATACTAGGTGCATACCTGGTAGACTGGGTGGGAAACCAAGCTCATAAGCCACCTCCCCAATCCTCCGAAGTACCTCAAAAGGTCCAATTAACTGTAGACTCAATTTACCCTTCTATCCAAACCTCATAACACCTTTCATGGGTGAAACCTTCAACAGAACCTTCTCACCAACCATGTAGGACACATCCCGAACCTTCTTGTCAGCATACCTCTTTTGTCTCGACTGCGCTATACGAAACCTCTCCTGAATCACGTTCAACTTGTCTAAGGCATCCTGCACCAAATCTGTACCCAATAGCCTGGCCTCGCCCAGCTCAAACCAACCAACTGGAGATCTACACCGTCTCCAAACAAAGCCTCATATGGAGTCATCTGAATACTCGACTGGTAACTGTTGTTATAAGCAAACTCCGCGAGCGGTAGGAACTGATCCCATGACCCTCCAAAATCAATAACACAAGCGCATAACATATCCTCCAATATCTGAATAGTGCGCTCAGACTGCCCGTCCGTCTAAGGGTGAAAAGTTGTGCTCAACTCAACCTGAGTACCCAACTCTCGTTGTACAGACCTCAAAAACTGTGAAGTAAACTGAGTGCCCCTATCTGAAATGATGGAAACTGGGACACCATACAACCAAAAAATCTCCCGGATATATATCTCTGCTAACCGCTCAGAGGAATAAGTAGTACAAATAGGAATGAAGTGTGCGGACTTGGTCAGCCGATCTACAATTACCCAAATAGCATCGAACTTCTTCAAAGTCTATGGGACCAACTACAAAGTCTGTGGGACCAACTACAAAGTCCATAGTGATCCGTTCCCACTTTCACTTTGGAATATCCATCCGCTGAAGCAAGCCACTCGGTCTTTGATGCTCATATTGCTACAAATCCCACAATGTCTTTCTTCATTCTCCTTCGCCAATAATGTTGTCTCGGATCCTGATACATCTTCGCGGCTCCTGGATGAATGAAATACCGCGAGCTATAGGCCTTCTCCAGAATCAAATCCCGAAGCCCATCCACGTTAGGAACACAAATCCAGCCCTGCATCTTTAACACCCCATCATTTCCAATAGTCACATCCCTGGCATCATCATGCTGAACTTTGTCCTTAAGGACAAGCAAATATGGATCATCATACGACGCTCTTTGATGCGCTCATATAGGGAAGACCGAGAAATCACACAAGTTAATACCTTACTAGGCTCCGAAATATCCAACCTCATGAACCGATTGGCTAAAGCCTGAACATCAACTACAAGAGGTCTCTCTCCAACTGGAATATATGCCAAACTCCCATACTCACCGCCTTTCGGCTCAAAGCATTGGCCACTACATTGGCCTTTCCCGGGTGATACAAAATAATAATATCATAATCCTTAAGTAAATCCAACCACCTCCGCTGCCTCAAATTGAGATCCTTCTGCTTGAACAAGTGTTGGAGGCTACGATGATCGGTATACACCTCACAAGACACACCATACAAATAATGCCTCCAAATCTTCAACGCGTGAACAATGGCAGCCAACTCCAAATTATGAACAGGGTAGTTCTTCTCATGAGGCTTCAACTGACGAGAAGCATAAGCAATAACTCTACCATCCTTCATCAGAACACACCCAATACCAACTCTCGAAGCATCACAATACACGGTATAAGAACCTGAAGCTGATGGCAATACTAACACTGGAGTTGTGGTCAAGGTAGTCTTGAGCTTCTGAAAGCTCTCCTCACACTCATCAGACCACTAAAATGAAACACCCTTCTAAGTCAACTTGGTCAAGGGCGATGCAATGGACGAGAATCCCTGAACAAACCAGCGATTATAACTCGCCAAACCAAGAAAACTGCGAATCTCTATAGCTGAGGATGGTCTGGGCCAACTCTAAACCACCTCTATCTTCTTCGGGTCTACCTGAATACCCTCACTGGACACCACGTGCCCCAAGAAAGCCACTGAACCGAGACAGAACTCACATTTGGAAAACTTTGCATAAAGCTTCTCCTTTCTCAATTTCTACAACACCACTCTCAAATGCTCTGCGTGCTCATCCTGACTACGCGAATATACCAGAATATCATCAAATGAAGACTATGACAAATAAGTCGAGATATGGCTGGAACACACTGTTCATCAAATGCATGAAAGATGTCGGACATTGGTTATCCAGAAAGACATCACTAAGAACTCATAATGACCATATCGGGTCATTAAAGTTGTCTTAAGAATATGTGAGTCCCTGGTCTTCAACTGGTGATAACCTGAGCGGAGATCAATCTTAGAGAATACTCTCTCCCTGAAGCTGGTCGAACAAATCATTGATACGAGGAAAAGGATACTTGTTTTTAATTGTTACCTTATTCAATGCATGTAATAAATGCACATTCTCATCGTGACATCCTTATTCTTCACAAAGAGAACTGGCGCACCCCACGGTGACACGCTAGGACGAATGAACCCCTTATCCAAAAGTTCCTGAAGCTGCTCATTTAACTCTTTCAACTCCGCTGGTGCCATACGATATGGTGGAACAAAATGGGTTGAGTGCCCGGCACCAGGTCAATACCAAAATCTATATCCATGTCCGGTGGCATTCCCGGCAGGTCTGCAGGAAATACGTCAGGAAAATCCCTCATAACTGGAACAGAATCAATATTGGGAGTCTCTGCACTGACATCCCTCACAAAAGCTAGATATGAAAGACAACCTTTTCCAACCATACACTAGGCCTTTAAGAAAGAAATCACTCTGTTAGGAACATAATCGGTCGAACCTCGCCACTCAATTCGTGGCACACCAGGCATAGCCAAAGTCACTGTCTTGGCATGACATTCTAGAATAGCCCGGCACGGAGATAACCAGTCCATGCCCAGAATAACGTCAAAGTCTACCATACATAATAGCAATAGATCCACTCAGGTCTCCAGACCCCCAATAGACGCAACACATGATTGGTACACATGGTCTACCACAACAGTATCGCCTACTAACGTAGAAACATGAACAGAAGAAATAAGGGACTCGCTGGGCAAATCCAGATAATGGGAAAAATAAGACGATACATATGAGAAAGTAGAGCCAGGGTAAAATAACACAGAAGCATCCCTGCGGTAGACTGAGATAATACATGTAATCACCGCATCTAAAGCAATCACATCGGGCCTAGCTAGAAGAGCATAGAAGCAATCATGCCACCTCCGAATCGACCTCCCCCTCTAGGGCGACCCCTAGATGATTATCCCCCACCCCTAGCTGTCTAGATGGGTGGTGAAGTGGTTGGGACTGAGGCTAATGACTGACCCCTCTACTGAGAACGATGAGGGTACTGCCTCTATAAGTGGCATATCTCTCCACACTCATAACAACTTTCGGGTGCTGGAGACGGGGACTGATGGGAACCCCTAGCACCGGTATGACTGGCAGACACCCCTAGCGTAGAAGAATCCTGAATCGATGGAGCACGGGACGAACCCTAAGCTGGAAGTGCACTAAGTGAAGAATGGCCTGGCTGATAACTATGAGAACTATTGCCTGATGATGCCCCACGATAACCTGGGCGAGCTGACTGAGCATGTCGGAACTGTCGGCCTCTGCCGTGCTGAAACTGGCCCCTCTAAGGAGCACCCCGCAAAACTACCATATCCTCGAGGCCTCTTAGCCTCTCTCTCCTCGCACTCCTAGCAATGAACTGACTCAATATCTCGAGCGATATCCACAACCTCCTCGATTGTAGCACCTGACACCCTCTCCATGGTCATAAGAACCCGAAGCTGGTAGGTGAGGCCGTCAACAAACCTCCTGATCCTCTCCCTCTCAGTAGCAACCAGCCAATTAGCATATCGAGCCAACTCTGAGAACCTCATCTCATACTGGGTAACTGTCATCTCTCCCTATCGTAGCTGCTCAAACTGCCTAAGCAGCTCCTCCTTGCGGGACTGTGCGATATACTTCTCCAGAAATAGGGCAGAGAATATCTGCCAAGTCAGAGGTGTCGAACCAACAGGCCTACGCCTCTCATATGCCTCCCACCAAGTGAATGCAGCTCTGGTAAACTGAAAGGTTGTGAATTCAACCCCGCTGGTCTCCAGAATACTCGCAGTGCGAAGAATCCGCTGACATCTGTCTAAGAAACCCTAGGCATCCTCGCCCTCTGCACCACTGAAAGTAGTAGGCTGGAGCCTGCCAAACCTCTCCAATCTATGCTGCTCATCCTCCAGCATAATAGGAGCTACATAACCCTGAACAGTTGTTATCGGCTGGGCTAGTGGTGCCTCCGGTGTCTGCCCCCCCGAACCACCAGATCGGGTGTACGGGCGGCTGGAGTCTGAGAGACTCCCCCTACTTGAGAAGTGGTTGCGGCAGTAGAAATCGCGACCGCCTGAGAAAGGCTAGTACATACTGTCAATATCTGGGCCAAAGTCTCCTGCAGACCCAGAATCACAATGGGCACAGCTAGTGCCTGAGCTGGTGCTGGTTGGAGCGTAAACCACTGGGACTTGACCCTGAACTGGGGCAACTGGTGGGTTTGTAGTTGCTATCCCAGCTGCTGTGGGGGCTGTACCTCTGCCCCTACTACGGCCTCAGCCACTTCCTCGGCCTCTAGTGACCTCCGCTGGTGGTACTGGTGGCCGTCCATCCTGACCGGTATCGCGTGTCCTCACCATCTGTGAGAGAATAGAATAACAGAAGTTTAGTACTCGGATCAACAAATTCGCACGACAAGAATTTCAAGAATATGGAATTTTCCTAAAGGTTCTGCAGCCTCTCGAGGATAAATGCAGATGTCTCTGTACTGATCCGCGAGACTCTACTAAACCTGCTCATGACTCATGAGACCTATGTAACCTAGGCTCGGATACCAACTTGTCACGACCCTAAACCCAAACCCGATCGTGATGGCACCTCTCGTGAAGACAACGCCAACTGACACACTTCCAATTCACTTTAAGCAGTTAAAATAATAAAACTCAAGTCTTTATTAGAAATAAAAGACCAAAATAACAGAATAAGCTACGGAAATAAAACCAACATAACCCGACATCGGGGTGTCACCAGTCATGAGCATCTAAAACAAAAATAAAAGTCTGAAGTCTACTCCACTACTACATAACTGAATCAAAGAAACTAAGATAGAGGGAAAATGCACTGGGCTGCGAATCGCCAAGCAGCTACCTAGTAAATCTCCAAAGACCTGTTGGACTATCAACCCTAAGGAGCAGGACCTGTAGAGCCCGAATCTGCACACAGGGGTGCAGGGAGTAAAGCGAGTACTCCAACTCAGTGAGTAATAAAAATAAATAAAGACTGAGTAATATAAAACCACATAAGGCACAACATTAAGCTAAAAGAGGCATAGCAAAAATCAGTAAATATAATTAAGCAGTGAAATCTCATAAATATCCTTTAGAAAGTTAAGCAATATACAGGAAAAACACTAAAAGTAAACACATAATAACTGCCCCTCGGGCACAATAACAACAGAATCATCCCCTCGGGCAATATCACAGAACAATACCAACCCCTCAGGGCTATATCTCATATCACAATGGATACCCGCGCTTACTGGGGGTGTACAGACTTCGGGAGGGGCCCCTTACGGCCCAAGAGCAATATCAAGCCATCTCCTGGCATCATAAATAGGCTCTCGGCCTTATATAAATCTCAAGCCACCTCATAGCGTACAATCTAAGGCCCTCGGCCTTATTATCAAAATCAGTATATCACCACTGCGACGTGCAGCTCAACCCAAACATGTCCTCACAATACTGGCCCTCGGCCTTACTCAGTCAGAATCTCATAAGCCCCTCGGGCCATAGTAAAATATGAAGCTCAGCTCAAAATATCTTTAAAAATATCATTTAATGTGTTTAAAAAGAGTAACATAGCTGAGTTTGGAAAATAGTAAAAATATAGCATGACTGAGCACCAGTATGAAATCAAACAGTGAGAAAATATCATGTAATATCCCCTAAGGGTTCAAACAGTTGGCACGAAGCCCACATATGGCATTTAGCCCAAAATATAATAATATTAAATAATTAACTCTCAAATACGCAGTAAAATAGTCATTTTGGGATGGACTAAGTCACAATCCCCAATGGTGCACGACCCCACGCTCGTCATCTAGCATGTGTCTCACCTCAACATAGCCAAACGTTGTGTAATCCAGGGTTCATACCTTCAGAACAGCATTTAAAATCATTACTCACCTCAAACTAGCCCGAAAAGCTACTCTGCAACACGCTTGCCTCTCGAACCAACTTCTGAGTGCTCCAAATCTACCAATTTCAGATTTTTATCATCAAATTATGCTAAGCGAATGAATTCCAATTGAAAAATATTGATTTTAAGCACAAAATCCGAAATCAGTCAAAATTCGGCCCCCGAGACCGCATCTCGAAACTGGACAAACTTTATACCAACATGTTCTTCATCATCTTACGAGTCCGTACACGTAAAGAACTCGAAAATCAAAGTTCGTTTGCCCCTCAAATCATCCCTAGAATGTCTCATTATCTCAAGCCCTAACTCCACCTTTTTCTACTGATTTTCATGAATTAAACACTTATATTTTGTTCCTTAATCACAAATAATCGAGTTTTAGGGTCCATAATCCTTACCTCAATGAAGAACAATAATTTCCTCTCTTCAAAATCGCCTCAAAGCTCTTTTCCCAATCAAAAATGGTGTAAAATGGTTTAATGGTCGCGGAGGGACTAACTTATATTATGTCCAGACATTTCTGCATCTACGGTCGTTTAACTGCATCTGCGGTACCGCTTCTGTGGTCGCGACCACTGTATCTGCGGTCCTCGCTTTAAAATCCGAATTTCCGCATATGTGGTTCCATATCCGCAGCTGCGACGTCGCAGATGCGGTCCCCCTAGCCGCTTCTGCGGTTTCCTGACAAATGCACTCTGACCGCTTCTGTGGTCCATCTTTTGCATATGCAGCGCCGCACCTGCGGCCCCTTATCCGCAGTGCGGAAATACCAGAAGCAGCACAATCTGCAGCTGCAATAATTCTTCAAACTCCCCGTCAACCATCCGAAATTAGCCCGTGGCCCCCAGGACCTCAACCAAAAGCACCAACATATCCCGTAACCTTATTCAAACTTTTACCAATCTTCAAAACACCTAAAACAACATCAAAACCACCAAAACGCATTGAATTCAAGCCTAAGGTTCTAAAATCTTCTGCATTCCGCTTTTGATCAAAAACCCAACCAAACCACATCTAAATGACTTGAAATTTTGCACACACATCCCAACTGACATAACGAAGTTACTGAAACTTCCAGAATTCCATTCCGACCCCTATATGAAAATCTCACCTATCGACTGAAAAATGCCAAAAACTCAATTTCGCCAATTCAAGCCTAAATCTACTCCGGACCTCCAAAACATATTTCAATCACACTCCTAAGTCCCAAATCATCTCCCGAAGCTATTCAAACCATCAGAACACACATCCGAGCCCTCTAACATATAAGTCAACATTTGATTGACTTTTCCAACTTAAGCCTTCTTAAAAGAGACTAAGTGTCTCAAACCTTCTCAACCCCTTTTCGAACCCGAGCCAGCCAACCCGGTCACATATAAAACCGATAATTAAAGCAAATAGAAGCAAAAATGGGGGAAAATGAGCGGTAACTCATGAGACGACCGGTCGTGTCACACACCACCTCATACCTTCCTTGTGCGCATATTCGCATCTCGACTGGTTCATCCATCCTGACAATTCCTCCACGAATCCGAAGTCTTTTTTCTTCTTTTCCTCCCAATACGTCGCAAGTCAATACAACATAGAACATTCTGAGCCTCTTGTCATAGGCTGCTTCACAAGCCGGATTCTTAAACACACTGCGGGCTTGAATTCTTAGGCACCGCATTTTTAACCTTTGAATTCACTAGGAGCGTTATTGAGAGTCACCCACTCATACATGGTCCTAATATAATCAACTGCAAGGCTCTGCTAGCATATGACCACCCTCTCAAAGAATAACCCGGCTGAATCGCCTTTCTTGCAATTCACTTCTATGCGAAACATAACTCTTAAGCCTTCCCAAAGCCTGAATATGAATCGATGAGGCCAATTATAGAACACGTTGTTCAATTCCTTTGCTCAAATTACTACTGATGTTCTCTTCCCTTAACCAAAACAACTTACCAATACGCGGATAACCTAAACTTCACAAGAAGATAATCATACAAACCAATCATAGATGGTGGGGCTCTCCCACTTAGCTAGAAGCCACCATTACGCAACTCCGAAATCCAACAAGATTCTTTCTTTATTGTTGACTTGATCTATCCCAACCATCCCGCCAATCTCCTCGAAATCATTTAGTAAACCATTTATGAGTACTCTGAATCATTAACCACATTCACATGTCCGGCCTCCTTACCAGATAGCAGTAGGATTCTTCGCAGAAGCTTCGCCAACCACGCAACCGTTGATCTACTCACAGGAGATAACCCACCTGTGGAGATTACATGCCGACATCTTCCAACGTCGCTGCAAGGGGTACAATTACTACGACATCAATAACTCATCCTAAGCAAGTGCTCATCCACCAGTTGTACAAGTCCGTTCACTCCTCGTGGACATTAACTAAATGTGCGACAATATCTTCCGATTCAAGTTATGTTGTATCCTCCTTCATATCAAGCCACTCTTTTCTGTCATATCAAACCTTCCGCCGTTATGCTAGCCTATATTTCGAATTAAGTTCATAGACTCAATCACCATCCACTAAAATTCCCAAATCACTCCAAACTTTTCTCAAAGGTGTAGTTATTCGTGTTGCTCTGCCACTCTTCCACTTAGGCCAAACTCTCTTCTTTAAGCAACTATTCAACTTCCGCTTCGTACATCTGGCCTTCTAGGAGTTTAACCACCGCACGACACTTCCCACGCGTCCTTCCTCATCCTTTGCTGCTCAGCTGATGCCTTAGATCAAAATCTATCTCAATAGCACTTTGAACCAATAGACCGCTACAAACTTTAAACCTTTCCGAAGATCATCCTTTCTCGCACCGAAGACATTAGAGCATTGATTAAACCTGAACTACCGCACCCTGCTATCTTTAACTAGCACTTCTTTAATACTATCTCACAATATCCCGCCCCAAAGGCAAATTGAAGTAAACTATAACACCGGCAAACTTAACATATTCCATCGAGGACGACGATACTGCGTCGCGGATAAAAAAATTCCACCACACTTGAAAACACCAAGTCTCGTTACTCCATCAATCCAAATCTGGACATTCATAGGCCAATTGTTCTTCTCCACCAAAAATAAAATACCGAATCTCAGAATCATGCACTCAGTAGACCTCTTTTCAAGTCATACACTGCTTCCATGCACGGACACACCTCCCACCACCACATCAAATACCGTGCGATAACCATTCATTAGCATCATAGCAACTTGTGCATAGCCTCAAAGCTTTCAGGAGTGCAGCTACTGAGCCAAAATGACAGAATATCCTTTCGCAAAGCGATGATAATAGCCCAATCAACTATGCCGGGAGAAACACCCCGCACCACATTTGTAGTACTTTAAAATTTCTCAATTCATAATTTATAATAAGCGCTTTGCATCGCATAAGATCGATTGGGAAGGAAATAAAGGCATAAGACTAAAAGGAATCAAATCGCACGATGAGGAAATCAAGAAGGGAAGTGCTCCTAACAGCCCTATAGCCTCCCGAAGATAAGTACAGACGTCTCCGTATTGATCCGCGAGCTTCTACTAGACTTTCTCATTACTCGTGAGACCTAAGGGAACCTAGTGCTCTGACACCATGTTGTCACAACCCAAAATTCACTAAGGGTCGTAATGGCGCTGGACATCACTGTCAGGCAAGCCAACACTATTTAACTAGAGTTTTTCTCATTTTAGATATTCCCAAAATCACTTATTTTATACATTTAAACAATAAATAATAATCTCCATTGAATGAATACTAATATCTTCAACAATTTCAAAATATCGAATAATCCCATAGATATCCCAGAACCCGGTGTCAGAAGTGCATGAGCATTTACTAGGGAAATGAAATAAAATCTAGTAGCTGTCTGGAATACAAGGTGGACAGAAATAGAAAATATAGTACAATACTCTGAAGGAGACTGTACTGGTTGCGGGTCATCTCGAGAAGTACAGCTCACCTAAGCCTCTGTGTCAACCATGTTGTTGCGCCCACTAGGCCGCTAGAGTTACATGTGCAAGTGCAACAAAAACACATAGCAAGTGTAGCATGACTACAAAAATAATGTGTACTCAGTAAGTATCCCGCCTAATCTCGAAGAAGTAGAGACGAGAGGTCGACTTCGACACTTACTAGTGGTCCAATAATGATACATTAATAATATGACAAATCGAGGATTTATATAACATGATTATAATTCAATAGAGTGAAGCAAGTAAACAATTCTTTATTTTATGTGAAATTCCCAAATTTCCCTTTTACATTATTTATACATTTATTCTCAAGCCGGGAAGAAACGATATCAATTTCAATAAATTTCAAGGCAAGCGATACAATCATGCGCAAATCACGCCGAGAACGTACAGCCCGATCCAATAATATTTAATTTGTGCACTGCCAGAGGGTCGAATGGTGCGAACCATAGATGCATCTATTTAATCTACCGAGACGTTCGGCCTGTTACACAATATATAAACGCATTCAAACAGTCAATCAAGAACTCATCAAGGAGCAATATATCCAAAGAAAAGCCAGTCCTCTTTTAATAATTCAAGAAAATGAAGTTTAATCTTTTTGGAAATTCATTTACTCATTCGATGTGATTAAAGCAATTCAAACTATCAATAAGATTACAAATATTCCAAGTATAGCATGCTTTTCGGTCCTAGACTAATGGGACTTAAACATAATAGTAGCTACACATGAACTCTCGTCACCTCGTGCGTACGTAGCCCCCAAAAATAGGAGCACAAATCCAATTAATTTACTTGTAGGGATAATTCTCTCTTATAAGGTTAGAAAGGAGACTCACCTCGCTCCGAAGTTTCATAGCCGGTATTCCACACCCTTTCGAAGACTCAAATCGATGCACAACATTCCAAAACTAGCCAATAATTATGCAAATCCATTAATATATGTTCATTTACTCATAATAATCCAATTTATAACAATTCTTAACCCCGTACAAAAAGTTGACCCAGATTCCAAAAATTTTCGAAGATAAAGTTTACCCATAACCTCACGAACTCAAATACTTAATTTACTCTTAATTTTATGCCCAAAATCGTGGTTAAAATCCAAGAATATCAAATTTCTAGGTTTTTCCTCAAAATCTCAAATTCCTTCAAGTTTCTGTAATGACCCGACCGGTCATTTCGAGCCCTAGCACGTCGTTCAGCAGTCTGAGGCCATGAGCAGCTTCATTTCAGGAATTGTGACTTGTTCGCATGGTCAGAATTTAAATCCAGGAAGATCAGAGTTAAATTTAAATGAAAAAAATCTCATTTGAGAAGCTTAAAGTTGAAAGAATGAACTAGGATTGGAATTTAGAGTAAACGACCTCGGAATCATGATCTGAAGGTTCCATCAGGTTTGTATGATGATTTCGGACTTGGGCGTGTGCCCGGATTGGGTTTTGGATAACCCGGGAGCATTTTGGCGCCTATTGTAGAAGTTAGAATTTTAGAAGAAATTTCATAAGTTTGGCTTGAAGAGCATTTCAGTGTTATCGATGTTCGTTTGGGATTCCGAGTCTGGGAATAGCTCCGTATGGTGATTCTGGAGTTGGGAGCACGATTGGAAGTGAATTCGGAGGTCCGTAGGTTATTTTGAAGTCATTTGGCTAAAGATAGAAATTCGAAGGTTTTTGAGAAGTTTGACCGGAGGTTGAATTTTTGATATCAGAGTCGGAATATGATTCCGAAAGTTGGAGTAGGTCCGTAATGTCAAATATAACTTGTGTGCAAAATTTGAGGTCAATCGGACGTTATTTGATAGGTTTAAACATCGGAAATAGAAGTTGGAAAGTTCAAAGTTCATAAAGCTTGAATCGGGGTGTAATTCGTGATTTAACCATTGTTTGACGTAATTTGAAGCCTCGAGCAAGTCCGTAATGTGTTTTGGGATTGGTTGGTATGTTTAGTTGGGGTCTCAGGGGCCCCGGGTGGATTCTGAGAGGTTTACGAATCAAAAAGGGGTTTTTGGAGGTGCTGAAGCATCTGCTTCTGTCATAACCGCACCTGCGGTTGGTTGACCACAGGTGTGAGACCGCTTAAGCGCTCGATTTTTCACAGAAGCGGATAAGGCCGCAGATGCGGCCCTCAATCCGTAAAAGCGGAACCGCATAAGCGGTAGGGCCTGTCGCAGATGCGGCCCAAGGCCAGGCATGTCAAGACCGCAGATACGGCCCAATATCCGCGAAAGCGTAACCGCAGAAGCGGTGGGCCTATCCGCAGAAGAGGCCCAGACCGCAGAAGCATCCTTGCTTCCGCAGAAGCGGTTGCCGTAGGCGGCCCAAGACCGCATAAGCAGAAATCACAGAAGGCAGTGGCCTTCATTTATTCGGGCTCAATGCCATTTTTGCTCATTTTTCGCTCGTTTCTTGGGCAATTTTGGGGGATTTTGAGAGAAGACTTCCACCTAGCATCTTGAGGTAAGTTGTCCCACCTATTCTTAGTTTAATACTTGAAGTTTGGGTAGATTAACACTTGTAAATTGGTAAAAATTATGGAAATAGAGTAAAACCTAGGGTTTTGTTAAAACAAGATTTAACCACGAAATTGGTTGTAGAATGGAGTAGAAATCGTATATCCTTGTCCTCAGGCTATAAAGAACAACTTTATTCAAAAAAATTCGAAATTCGGGCACGTGGCCCCGGGGTCGGATTTTAGGAACTTTGAATATAAGGTTGGAAAACTGGGTGGAAAGTTAGAATATGAACTTTTAAGCATGTATTGACTAGTTCTTACCCTATTTGAATAGTTGTGGATCGTTCGGCTCTAAATTGGAAGTTTGAGTGCGTTCTTGAATCGGAATGTAGGCTTCAGAGTGAGGTGAGTCTCCTTTCTAATCTTGTGAGGGGGAATTTACCCCATAGGTGAATTGAATTGGTTATGTGCTCCTATTTGTGGGGGCTACGTACGCACGAGGTGACGAGAGTCCGTGTGTAGCTACTATTATGTTATTGCCCGGGTAGTCTAGGACCTAAAATCATGTTATACTTGAGAAAATTATGAACTCATTGATGACCTGGATTGTTTAAATCACCCTTGATTAGTAAACAAATTTAAAAAGAGATTAAACATCATTTCCTGAATTGTTAAACTGAGAATTTGCTTATTTGGATAATTACTCCTCGATAAAATTCTAATTGGCTATCTGAGCATGTATCTTACGTGTACCCTCGTCGCATGGATGATTTGCGAGCAGGGTAATAAATCACATTAAATTAATAAATGGATTTCTAAAGAGACTTAAGCTTCATTTTCTCAAATTATTAAAGAGAATTGGCCTTTCTTGGATTATTGCTCCACGTTGAATTCTTGACTAATTGTCTGTCTGTGTGTGTATATTTTGGACCGGGCCGAATGCCTCGGCAGATTAATAGATGCATCTATAGGCGCGGCAAGTGCACATTTATTTCTGTTGGATCGGGCCGTCGCCTCGGTATGATTTGCGCATGCTTGTATTGCTGCCTGGACTTATTTAAGTCGTTACATGACTCACTCTGGCTTGAGATCATCTTGTTAATAATGAAAAGAAATCTTGGAAATATTTCCTATGAAAGAATTATGTGTTTACTTGTTTCCTCTATCTGGATAAAAATCGTGTTAGAAAATAAATCCACTGTTTGATATGTATATTGAGAATAAATAATCGTTGGACCATTAGAGTGTGTGAAAGTTGACCATCTCGTCTCTACCCCTTCGGGATTAGGCGCGACACTCACTGAGTACACGTTGATTACATACTCATACTACACTTCTGTGCATTTTTGTTGCACAAGTATATATACCTCTAGCAGCCTATTGGGCGTAGCAGCATGGATGACGCTGGGACTAGGTGAGCTACATCATCGAGGCGACCGCAGCTAGAGTAGTTCCTTCCAATGCACTGTATTTACTTTTCGTCCACTGTATTCCGGCCGGATGTTGTATGTTATTTCTCTTATCAGTAGTCGCTCATGTACTTGTGACACCGGATTTCTAGGATGGTTTACAATGAATTTGTACTAATTGTTATTTTTAAATCGGAAATTCTAGTAGTGGACTTTTATTTATAAAAATGTAAGGAAAAACCTTAGATTTTCAAAAGTGTTAAAAGAGGAATTAATTGATAAGTTAGTTGACTAGCCTGACAGAGGTGTTCGGCGCCACCATGACCCTTAGTGGATTTTGGGTCGTGACAACATGGTATCAGAGCACTCGGTTCCCGTCGGTCTCACGAGTCATGAGTAAGTCTAGTAAAGTCTCGCGGATCGGTACGGAGATATCTGTACTTATCTTCGGGAGGCTGCAGGACTGTTAGGAGTACTTCCCTTCTTGATTTCCTTATCGTGCGGTTCGATTCCTTTGAGGCGTATGCCTTTGATTGCTTCTCACTCAATCTTACGCGACGCGAGCGCTTGTCATAAATCGAAAATTGAAGGATTGTAATGGCACTACAAATGTGGTGCGGGATGATTTTCTCGGTATAGTTGATTGGACCATTATAGTCGCTTTATGGAAGGGTATTCTATTGTTCAGCTCAGTAACAGAACTTCTAGGAGCCTTGAGGCTAGGCACAGGTTGCCATGATGCTTATGAGCGATTATTCCGCAGTGTTGTTGTAATGGTAGGGTGTTGCCCACGTGTCGGGGCAGTGAATGAGTTGAAGGGAGGTTTACTCAGTGTGTAATCAAGGGATTCAGTATTTTATTCCCGGCAGGGGAAGTCAATCGAACTAAGGATGGTTAGGTGTGGGCTGGTGGAAGTAATGAGGCGTGTTAATTGCAAGCGTGGTGGAGTTCTCCTCTATATGGGAGAGCTGTTGTCCTAATTGAACGCTTTAAGTTTGCTGGTGTTATAATCTGCTACAATTCGCCTTGGGGCAAGATATTGTGAAATAGTATTGGAGATACAACTATCAGATATCGCAGGGTGATGTGGTTCTGGATTGAATCGGTATTTCAATATGGCGGTTCGAGAAGATGACCTTCAGAAAAGTATAAAGTTAGTAACAAATTATGGATTTAAGTTCCAGGAAGATACATTTTATTAAGGCAACAACGGAGCAGCAAAAGTATGAGGAAGGTCATGTGGGAAGTGTCAAATGGTGTTTAAAATTTCTAGAAGGCCAAGTATGAGAAGCAAGGTCGAGTGGTTAATTAAAGAGATGAGTTCCGCCAAAGTGGGAGAGTGGCAAGGGTTGCATACGGGCTTGGTAGTAGGAAGACTACGCGCCTTAAGGAGAGTTGGATCGAATTAGGGGTTTTAATGATTGGTGATTGAAGCCTGCGGGTATGATGTGAAGTATGGGCTATTATGCGGCAGAAGATTGATATGGCAGAAAGGAGCTGCTTGAAATGGAGGAGGGTGCAGCATAACCCTGAAATTGGGAGGATGTTGCCGCACATTTAACTGATGTCCGCGAGGAGCGAATGGACTTGTGCAGCTGGAAGATGAGCTCGGACTCAAGATGGGCTATCGGTGTCATGGTGAACGTACCCCGTGCAGCGGCGTGGGAAGATGTCGGGAGGTGATTCCCCTAGGTGGGTTATTCCCCGTGAGCAGGTTAGCGGTCGCGTGGATGGCGAAGCTTCTGCAAAGAATTATATTGGTCGTTCAACAAAGAGATCGGACGTGCGAGTGTGGTTAATGATTCAGAATATGAAAGATGGGGATTTACAGGAAGATTCTGAGAAATTTTGATAACTTATGGCGCGAGGTTATGTCAATAAGAGGTAAAAAGGTCGGGCGAACTCAAGAATGGTGGAGTGATGGCTTCAAGCTAAGTGGGAGAGTCCCACCAATTGTGATTGGGCAGTATAATTAACTACTTGCGTGATTTCTGGTTATCAGCATATTGACGGATTAATTCAGCTACGAGAAAGGACCATAAGTAGTAAATTGAGCGGAGGAATTATTAAGAATGCGCTATGATTAGCCTTATGGGCTCATATTCGAACTTGGAAAAAGGTTCAAAATTTATGCCTTGTATAGAAGCGGGTTTAAAGGGGAGTAGTCCTGCAAAGTGCTTCGTTGAGAGGGTATTAATGTGCTAGAAGGTTCATGGGGTTGATTATATTCAGGACCGAGTCAGAGTGGGTGGCTCTCAATAACGGTCCTAGTGGAACTCAAAAGATAAAGTGTGGTACCTAATAATTTCGCGCCTATAAGTACAACTGAGGGTCAAGCTTTGTAGCAGCTTATGAGAAGGTACCCATAATGTTCTATGATGCGTCACCTTGTGGTGTAGCATTTGAGAAACGTGAAATAATTCGTGAGATTTGAGACAGCATGGTCTCGCAATTCAAGGTCACTCGGGGTGAGTGTAGAGGGAGTATGTTATGCGTTGAAGAGAATTAGTATTGTTTCCAAAGCAATCAAGGATAAATTGGAGGGAAAGGGATTGATTAGCCATAGTTGAATTTAGCATGTTGGAGTATGTGGTCCGTTCATTCAGCATGATCGAGTTATGTGTTTGATTTATAGCGATACGTGTGAGGTTTGTCGGCCTCCGTGATTGATGATTTATCAGGGGCATTCTTCTGTTATGACACGTTAAGTGAAAGCGGTTTCCGGAAGAGCTATGGTGGCTTGGACCACTACTTGCAGATTTGCATATTCTACAGTTATGGGAAACTACCTGTGTGTTTCTATGAATCTCCTGAAGTGAGTTAAGTGAAAAGTTCGTATATGATGAATTGTTAAAATG